>PVHP010016287.1:0-36151 GCA_004024765.1 Zapus hudsonius | reverse complement strand
GGTGGGCTTATGGGGTTATAAGCCAGCTTCCCCTTGCCAGTGTTTGGCACACCTTCCTGCCGCTGTTTGCAGTGCTGTGGCAGAGGTGATGTCCAGCCCTCTGCTCATGCCATCGTTTTCCCTGCCAGGATGGAGTCTCCCCTCGAGTCCGTAAGCCAAATAAACCCATTCCTCCACAAGCCGCCTTTGCTTGGGTTCTGTCTGCGCAGCAACAAGAAAGCTGACTACAACAGGCACTATCTTGCAAAACTTCTCAGCCCACAGTTGAATCCCCCAGTACCCACATAAAGCCAGCTGCACAAAGTGGTACATGTAGTACCTGAAGTTTATAGTGGCAAGAATCCCAGGTGTGCCCATTCTCCCTCTCTCTGCTTGCAAATAAATAAGAATTAATATTTAAAAAATAATCAATAGATAAGTCAAAACATGGAGGTGGACTGGGGAGATGAGTCAGTGAATAAAGCGCTTGCTGAGTGATTAAGGAAGACCCTTGACATCAATCTCTGGCCTCCACATGTGTGAACACACACGCACACACGCACACCACACACGCATACACATGCCAAAAGGAAATGTGGAGGCTTGCCTTAAATAGCAATGAGCTCAAGTAGTCCAGATAGAAGAGTGAGTATTAAAACCAGAAAGTTTTTAGGATGGTATTCTTCCAAAAGGTTAGCATATGAGATCTCATAATTCTAAAATTCTGCAATCTGCAACATACTTGACAGTCCTCATTTTCTTATTCATAAAGTGCTTGATCTCTTCAGATAGTCTTCAGACGCTGTAGCTTTCAGAATTTTTCTTACTATAAAAATATGTTGATACAGAGCTGGGCATGGTGGTGTATGCCTTTAATCCCAGCACTGCGAGGCAGAGGTAGGAGAATCGCCATGAGTTTGAGGCTACCCTGAGACTACATAGTGAATTCCAGGTCAGCCTGGGCTAGAGTGAGACCCTACCTTAAAAAAACACCAAAAAATTTTCAAAAATATGTTGATACAATAAATGCTCTTTGAAATTTCAAATTTCAAAGTTAAGTTTTGTAATCAGTAAACATAATTCTAAGATGGGGTCCATCTGTGTCCACCATTGGTAATTTTTTTAAAGGAGCAATTTTTTAAATATTGATTTTTAAAAATATTTTATTTATTCCTTTTCAAACAGATGAGAGAGAGAGAGAGAGAGAGCACTAGGGCCACCACCTTGTGGGTGTGGCTTAAGTGGGACCTGGGGAATTGAACCCAGGGCCTTAGGCACTAGAGGCAAGTGCCTTAACCGCTGAGCCATCTCTCCAGCCCTTAAATATTGATTTTTAAATTTCATTTATTATTTGGAAGGATAGAGAGAGAGAGAGAATGGGTACACCAGGGCCTCTAGCCACTGCAAATGAACTCCAGATGCATGTGCTACTTTGTTAACCTAGATTTACGTGGGCACTGCAGAATCAAACCCAGGTCGTTAGGCTTTGCAGGCAAGAGTCTTAACTACTGAGGTATCCTTCCTTCCTTCTTTCCTCCTTCCTTCTTCCTTCCTTCTTCCTTTCCTTCCTCTTTCCTTCCTCTATTTCTTCCACCCTCCCTCCCTGCCTTCCCCTGTTCCTTCCTTCCTCTCTCCCTTCCTTCCTATGTGTATGGTGGTTGGGGGAGAGAAGCCAGGGCCTTTTAGCACTACAGATGCACACAAGACACTACTTTTGATGTCGAGCTTATGAGGGCACTGGGGCATTGAACCCTAGTCCATCAGGCTTTGCTAGCAAGTGCCTTTAACTATTGTGCCATCTTCCCAGCACCTAAAACATGTTTTGATACCATGTTTTACTCAGAAGCAATAATAATAATCTCCAATCCACTTCCTCCCAGCCCCATCCCTGCTCCCCACTAACCACAAATAAGTAGACCAAATATATTCCAAACTGAGGGAAAAGTAAGGGGAACTGTTAAAAATGCCATCCCATTAAAAATTTCAAGCCAATATGTTGGTCACAAGAGGGTACTTTTATGGTGGAGGATGTTTACTTTAATATCTCATTAGCATAACACAAAACAAAACTTATTACTCACTTTTGCTGCGTAACAAAGCAGGCTGATGGGTGCCCCATAGTTTGTAGTTCTTGATGGATGGAGGCTTTCTCATCTGGCATGTTGTAAGTTCTTGCAAAAGATAAAAGGACATGTGAAGAGTTCAACCCCACCCCTCCCAGCTTTCAAACAGACATATGTCACTCTCCTATTTATTGCCTAAGACTGATCATGGGAATTTTCATGTGGGGCGGAATAAGGAATTTTTGCTGATCATTACTGTCTGTCATAAAAGGAGAAGAGAGGAGCATGGGAAAATGTGGGAGAAATAGAAATTCAAGAGGAACCTGATCGACAAAACTTCAGATGCATTGAAGCTGACAATATGCAAATTATGATACCTATAAGTCAAAAAGCTGATGTCAGGATAGACTTTTCATTTTATTTATTATTATTATTATTATTATTATTATTATTATTATTATTTTGGCTTTTGTAGCCCAAGCTGACCTGGAACTCACTCTGTAGTCTCAGGCTGGCCTCAAACTCACAGGGAGCCTACCTTTGCCTCCTAAGTGCTGGGATTAAAGGCATGTTCCAACACACACACCTGGCAGGACAGACTTTTTAAATCTAGTTATATGATGTTCAGAAGAGACCCTTTAAAATGTTACAACAGGGCTTAACCCCTCCTACCTTCTCACGGGCAGGAGCTCTCTGTACTTTCTCCTGTTCTCTTAATCTAAAAAAGTGTCTCCAAACCTTCAAAAAAATGTTACAACAAATAAACTTTGAAAAAAAAATGATGTGATAGGCAAATAAACCCAAGAGAATACTGATGTGTCTGTACTTTTAACAGAAACAATAGTGGTTAGGATTAAACATTTGTTAGGAAGACTAACTATACTTCTAGGAGTCATTTCTTTAGCTGGTTACTAGAGGCCAGAGGCTTTTTGACCAAGTGCTTCTAATTGCTGAGTCATCTTCCAAGTCCTAAATCTCATATTCTTTTTTTTTTAAATATTTTATTTATTCATTTTCAAGCAGAGAGATACAGAGAGAGAGAGAGAGAGAGAGAGAGAGAGAGAGAGAGAGAGAGAGAGAGAGAGAGAGCACCAGGGCCACCACCTTGTGGGTCTGGCTTATGTGGGACCTGGGAAATTGAACCCGGGCCTTAGGCACTGGAGGCAAGTGCCTTAACCTCTGAGCCATCTCTCCAGCCCCTAAATCTCATATTCTTGAAAATTGAAACAATAACCATACTTTCACATGATGAATGAATAACAGGAGAAATAATAATGGGAAGCTAAAAATACTACACAGTAAATAATGGCGGCGATTATATACTAGGACTAGAACTAATGCCAAAAAGAGCAATAGATCAATGTGTTTATGCCATGAGTTTAGATATTTGGGGGGAAGCCCTTTGGTGGCCTTGGAAAGATGATAAGTACCTCTTATGTTTCACCTCTTGTCAACTGGATAGGATTTAGAATCACCTAGGACGAATCTCTGGGTATGTTTTTGAGGTAGATTTTAGATAAGGCTAATTGAGATGGGCAAAGCCACTTTAACTATGGGCAGTGCCATCCCACGGGTTGGGTCCTGGACTGAAAGAAGGAGAAGGTGAGCTGAGTATCAGCCATCACGACTCTTTGCTTCCCAATTGCCCACACACGTGACCAGCGGCTTCACCCTCCTGTGTCATAGTCAGCCATGTGCTGCTAGGACAGTTATGGGAGGAAGGGATTTGTTGAAGTTACAGATCCAGGGGAAGTTCCATAATGGCAAAAGAGGCTAGCTTCCTTTCACAGGTCCATACAGAGAGAAGCCATCATCAACACCACACACACACACACAAAACCAGCAAACAGGCAGGGCATGGGAAAACAGAGGAGGAGAAGGAAGAGAGAGATTTCCTTCCCCTAGAGCTTCCTTACATCCTGCCCCCTACTGAGGGGTCCACCCACCTTGGGGAAAGAGGCTCACTCTAGAGGAGGGACCTCCTCCTTTAGTTAATCCTTCCTGAAAGCAACCTCAGAGGCCCACCCAACATTACTGTGGATTACTGAACAGGTCAAGTTGACAACAAAACTTAATCATCACATCCTGCCACCATACCTTCCCTACTGTGATGGACTGTAACCTCCAACTGTAAACTTAATTAAACTTTCCCTCCCTTAAGTAGCTTCTTTTCTAGTACTTCCCCCCATCCACATCAATGAGTAGGATAAATAATAGAGTGCCTAGTGAATAAAGGGGGGAAAGTCAAGCACTTATCTTGCTCATCCTACACAAACTGTGCCACTGAGCTGTAACTAGCCATTGGATGGAAACACTGTCTCAGATGAACTAGTGGAAACACACAAGAAAACCCAGAGCTGTTTCAGTCCACTTCTCATTGTCGGCAGAAAGCTCCCAACCAAAGCAGCCTGTGGGAGGAAAGGGTTTATTTTTGTTTACAGACTCTAGGGGAAGCTCCATGATGGCAGGGAAAACGATGGCAGGAGCAGAGGCTGGACATCACCTCCTGGCCAACATCAGGTAGACAACAGCAGCCAAACACTGGCAAAGGAAAGCTGGCTGTAACACCCATAAACCCACTGTCAGCAACACACCTCCAATGAGGTTCCAATTCCAAAATTGCCATCAGCTGGGGATCAAGAATTCAGACCACGAGCTGGGCGTGCTGGCACACGCCTTTAATCCCAGCACTCAGGAGGCAGGGGTAGGAGGATTGCCGTGAGTTCAAGGCCACCCTGAGACTACATAGTGAATTCCAGGTCAGCCTGGACTAAAATGAGACCCTACCTCGAAAAACCAAAAAAAAAAAAAAAAAGAATTCAGACCACATTAAGTTTATGGGGGCCAGCTGGGGTACATGACCACAAATCCAATCGGATCCAGCTGCCCAAATAATAATGAATAACCATGAAGAGGAAACACTGGAACGGTTCCTGGGAGACTGTTGTCTCTGGGACTGAGCGGATGCAACAAAACTTGAGTCTGTCACCATATCTGATACAACAGGCTTTTGTTTCTGAAATAGAATTGGGGTTTATTAAGGATATTTTAATACAGACTTTTAAATTATTTTATATGTTTTTAAATTTATCTGTGTGAGACAAAAAAAAAAAAAAAAAGATGGGTCTAACAGGGGCTCCTGCCACGGCAAACGCACTCCAGACCCAAGTGCTATCTACTTCGTGTATCTGGTTTTATGTGGACCCACATAAGTCAGATGCACAAGGTGGTGCATGCATCTGGAGTTCATTTGCAGTGGCAGGAGGCCCTGGTGTTCATTCCTTCCTTCCCTCTTTCCTTCCTTCCCTCCCTCCCTCTCTATTCATCTATCATCTCTGCTTGCAAATAAATAATTTAAAAATACATATGTATTTATTTGAGATACAAAGAGTATGGATGTGCCAGGACCTCTTGCCACTATAAACAAACTCCAGATGCATGAGCCACTTCGTGCATCTGGCTCTACAGGGGTACTGGGGAATCAAAGCCAGACGGGCAGGCTTTGCAAGCCATTGCTCTGACCTGCTAAGCCATCTCTCCAGCCCTCCCTGACTGAAGCATCTATTCCGACAGGTATATCACTAGCATTTTGAGGTTTGGGAATGAGTGTCAATGTATAATTACTATGTAGTAACTTCCCCAAGATCTGATTATTTCCTTCCCCCATAATATACAATCATCTGGGAAGCAGACACAGGTCCATTTGGAAACAGGTAAGAGGAAGATTTCTTGTTTCCATGGATGGCAGCATTTTTCTTTAGAAGACCTGATCTCCCCTTACCTCACAAGGAATCAACTTGAGATTCAGGGCTATATCTAGTATGAAATGTAAAGAAGACGGGCTTTTTCAAAATGCAAATCAAGCAAGACATTAGTATACTGTCCATTTATTTCAGTTCGAAGGAGATCAGACTCAATCAGGCAATACCAAACACTGAACCATTCTGATGACCACATCCACTCTGTTGTCCACAAGGACAACCCTATTCGCCTTGTCTCTGGTAGTTCAGATAGCAGAGCAATGTCATTTGGTACCTGTCACTCGAGGATCCCTCCCTCCCCAGTGAACTGAGGAAGCCCAGTTTAATGGGGGCAGTAATGGCTCTCAGAGGCTGGCTACTACAGTACTCGACAAGGAGAACGTAGACAGTGTGTTTCTTTAAGCATCAAGCATTGATGAAGGGAGTGTCTTCTGAACACTCGCTCCCAGTTTATAACTAGTGGGTGGGTGAGCACTTCTTGCATAACGCATTCACTACTGCATTCTGACTCCTTATCTCTTCCATGTCTTCTATTTATAGTAATGGAAGACAGGTGGATGGAAGAGATGATTTTCAGGTATTACTTCATAGGAAAAAATTATTTATTTATTTATGTATTTATTTATTTAAGAGCTATATGGGGGGCTGGAGAGATGGCTCAGCAGTTAAAGTCACTTGCTTGTAAAGCCCGATGGCCCCAGGTTTGATTCCCCAGTGCTTATGTAAAGCCAGCTACACAAAGTGGCATATATGTCAGATGCTTGTCGCTCCCTGACATACGGGGCTTGTGCAGGATAGCCAAGCCAGCCAGATGATTATGGGCTTCCGTCCATCCTCCAGGCACTAGCTCACACACTTGTGTTACAGCTTGTTCTGTTTGTTTTGTTTTTGAAGCAGGCTCTCATTCTAGCCCAGGTTGACCTGGAACTTTCTCTGTAGCCCTAGGCTGGCCTCGAACTTACGGTGATCCTTCTACCTCTACCTCCTGGCTCCTAGCTGTTCTTCAAGTTACTTACTCTCCATTTATCATTTCTTCCCTGCTGCTGTCCGACATCCTTGTCTTATATCAGTGCTGGAAGTCAGAGAACCTGGACAACACACACTCTTGCTTCTCTGCTTTTAATTGCACTCTGATTAGATAATAAAGGAAATGCATAGTTTGGGACACTGATTCTCAACATGTTAAAGTTCATGTCTTATTTACATAATTATAAATATTTTTCCTCTTTTTTAATCCCCCAAAGTTATGAAAAATTCTTTGGTGGACCTGGTATCTCATGTCTATAGTTCCTGTACTTAGAAAGTTAAGATCGGGCCTAGCCGGGCGTGGTGACGCACGCCTTTAATCCCAGCACTCGGGAGGCAGAGGTAGGAGGATCGCCATGAGTTCCAGGCCAGCCTGAGACTACAGAGTGAATTCCAGGTCAGCCTGGGCTAGAGCGAGACCCCACCTCGAAAAACCAAAAAAAAAAAAAAAAAAGGAAGTTAAAACAGGGCCTTTAATCCCAGCACTTGAGAGGCAGAGGTAGGAGGATTGTTGTGAGTTCTAGGCCATCCTAAGACTACAGAGTGAATTCCAGGCCAGCCTGGACCAGAGCAAGACCCTACCTTGAAAAAAATTTTTAAAAAAAATGTTAAAACATGAAGATTTTCATGAACTTGAGGGCAGCCTGGGCTATAGAGTGAGATCCTATCTCAGGATTAAAAAAGAAAAGAAATCGGGCGTGGTGGTGCACACCTTTAATCCCAGCACTCGGGAGGCAGAGGTAGGAGGATCACCATGAGTTCAAGGCCACCCTAAGACTACATAGTGAATTCCAGGTCAGCCTGGGCTAGAGTGAGACCGTATCTCGAAAAACCAAAAAAAAAAAAAAAAAAAAGATTAGGGGGAGCTGGAGAGATGGCTCAGCGGTTAAGGTGCTTGCCTCAAGAGCCTAAGGACCTGGGTTCAATTCCCTAGGACCCACGTAAGCCAGATGCACAAAGTGGTACATACACCTGGAGTTCGTTTGCAATGGCTGGAGGCCCTGGTGTACCCATACACTCTCTTTCTCTCTCTCTCTCTCTTTCTCTCTCTGTCTTCTCTCTGTGTCTATATTTCTGTGCTTACAAATAAATATTTTTTTAAAATGTTTTTTTAAAAAGATTAGGAAAGAACCCAAAACTTGGGGTTCATAAATCCTGAACCCTAAAATCCTTCATTAGTATTAAGTGACATAACTGCAAAGTAATCCACACCACAGTCTGAATTCTGGAAACCAAACTAATTCTTCATGGCTATAGGAAAACCAAACTAATTCTGTGGCTACAGGAAAAACATACATTACCTACAAGGAGCCAAATATAGGCCAATTAGTCAAAATAATGGAGACAGAAGAGGAATGACATGGAAGCTGGAGAGATGGCTCATTGATTAAAGGCACTTGCTTGCAAAGCCTAATGGCCTGGGTTCGATTCCCCAGTACCCACATAAAGCCATATGAACCAAGCAGCACATGCATCTGGAGTTCATTTGCAGAGGCAAGAGGCCCTGGTGCACCCATACTCTCTCTCTCTCAAATAAATAAATACAAATATATTAAAAAGTAGAGGAATGACATGTTTAAAATGCTGAAAAGGGGGAAAAAATCTGTCAATTCTAACGTTTGTGTATACTGAAAATACAAAGCTGAGAGAGCTCATCTCCCACAAAGTTCGAAACATGTGCTTGAGGCCCAGCGGATCTGATGCTTAATGGGAAGCCAGATCTGAAGAAAAGAGAATTATCTTGGCAAATTAAAAAGACATAAATAAACCAGGCATGGTGGCGCAGGCCTTTAATCCCAGCACTCAGGAGGCAGAGGTAGGAGGATCACCTTGAGTTTAAGGCCACCCTGAGACTACATAGTGAATTCCAGGTCAGCCTGGGCTAGAGGGAGACCCTACCTCAAAAAACAAAACAAAACAAAAAAGACATAAATGGAGACTTTGTATGGACACATCATGTGTTGGTACCTGTTCCTCCTCCCTGCCCCCATTCACTGAGGGCCCTCCTCCATTGGGGTGCTGGTGCTCACCATGGGGTTGGGGGTTATCAGTTGGAAGAGCAGCAGTCAGTCATTGGGGTAATGCCTCTGGATAGTCCCTCCCACCCTCTGGCTCTTACAGTCTTTCTGGCCCCTCTTTCAAAAAGTTTCCTGAGCCTTAGAAGGTGTATTTTAAGTATACCTTAGTGTTGAACTCTCAGCAAATTCTGGATTTCTGCTTTGATAAGTCTTGAGTGTCCTCAGTGTCTATGAGGACACTCAAGACTTATGTCTATGTCTTTTACAACCACCCTGGCGCAGGTGGTAAAAGAGACGTTTGAATGCATCCATCATATATATACCAAAAGTAAATTCCATTTGGTAATGTATAGTAACAAACCACTTTGATGGTTGTAGCATAATGCCTTTGAATAAGTTAGAAGGGGCTCACCATTGTTGTAAGAAAGCCACTTGATTTAAGTGACTTTTGGTTAGAGTCATATATATGAGAGACTTGAAAATAACCATATTATAGAACTAGAATTATTAGAGAGAGGCCCAACATGCTTAACCCTATATTTTTGGTTATACATTTCTCTCTGAGTGTTTAAGATCAAGTAGGCAGCTATAATTTAATTAAGTATATACTTTTGGGGTCACTAATGGCTCTCCAAACAAGGCTTCAGGAACCTGGGAAGAGCCCTGTGTCTTCTGTAGTACCAGCTGTTGTTGGGCAGGATGAGTCAAGACCATGCTGACCATGTGGCTTTCCCCCTTTGGGAAGCCTGAAGGACTGGTTTTCCTCAGGTGTGATTCTCCTGCCTCAGACTGTATACCCATTTTTGTTTCTGGGTCTCCATGTCCTCCTCTGGTCAGAAAGACAGGTGATTTACGAGAGGGCCACTATCCCATCATCTCCAGTGGCCTTGTGACCTGGGAGTGGCCAAAATATCCGCCTTTTAAGCTCCAATGATTCCAGTTGGCTTTTGGCTACTACATTTAAGTGAGAACACTCAGAAAGGAAGTTGCACCAACCTTGAAGAGTATATATTATCATATCACCATCTCATTAGTGAAACATATCTAATTAAAGAGTAGTACAAATGTTTTAAGTTATTTTGTCTAACCTGTAAGTTCCCTTGTTTTGAGATAGTGTAGGCCATAACTGAAGTATGAAAGTAGACACATCCAGCTGGGTGCACGCCTTTAATCCCAGCACTCGGGAGGCAGAGGTAGGAGGATTGCCATGAGTTCAAGGCCACCCTGAGACTACATAGTGAATTCCAGGTCAGTCTGGGCTAGAGTGAGTCCCTGCCTTGAAAAACCAAAAAAAAAAAAAAGGAAGTCCAAGGTTCTCCCTTCTGGTTAAATGGACCCATTTTCCAGCTTGTATTGCAGCCAGGCCGTGTTACAGTAAAAAATTAATCCTCGAGGCCTGATGTTACATTGAAATTCTAGAACCTTTAGGTTCTTAAGGAAGCAAGCTAAAGGAGTGTCAGGGACAGGTGTGGAGGTTCTGTGCCCCATGACAGGAGGGGGGGGAGAGGAGAGAGAGAGAGAGAGAGAGAGAGAGAGAGAGAGAGAGAGAGAGAGAGAGAGAGAGAGAGAGAGAGAGAGGAGAGAGAGAGAGAGAGAGAATGAGAGAATGTTTGTGTCCCATGACCTGCAAAACAAACCCAGAGGTGCCCTCAGGGTTCATCAGGCCAGAGAAGGAGGCCCAGAGGTGTCCACAGTGTGTCTGTCTAGAGACCTGGGGTGAGGCCAGAACTGGGTGAGGGGTGTAGCCAGCAAGGCTGAGACAAGAGGCAGAAGCCGAGAACAGGCCAACCTGAGAGGAACACTCACCGAGAGGGGCACTCACCGAGAGGGACACTCACCGAGAGGCAAGGAGAAGGTGAGAAGAACCAGGGAGAGTGGAGGAATGAGGCTGAATCATGGTGGGTGGGAGCCGGCAGCAGGCAGACAGTCAGAGGCTTTCAGAGGGTTCGGAGGTGGTCTGGTCAGGAAGGGGGTCTGGCCACCAGAGAGGGCAATCAGGGGTCTCCCCTTCCCAGGTTTTGGCACCAGATGTAAGGTTCAAAACTGACCGAGACCACCGGTGACCACTCTGAAGCAAGATGGCAGCCTTATTCAGGCTGTCTCAGAAGGCCAGAGAAAGTCAAGTGCATGGAGCTGGCTTGGGTGTTTAAGAGAAACTCCTGGATTATCCAACAGGGCTTCTCTTTCTAGAGCTTGTGGTTCACGGGTTGGGATGGGGTTAGAGCTTGAGGTCATGGGTCCTGGGTGGGTTTAGAGAATTCCCCTTGGGGAAAATAAGATACAGCAGAGATTTTTCTGTCATCAGCTCATTTGCTCAGGGCTATAAGGCGGCTCCATCTTGAGGTCCCTGCTCTATGTTAGGGCCTGGGGTTTGGCCTAATACACCTTGAGAAAATTAAGTTGAAACTTTCTATCTTTTGAGACCTAAGACTCCAGAACATAGAGATACCAGTGAAGTTACTTACATAGATCTACAGTAGATAATTATCTGTTTGTTTTTGAGAGTTAAACAGCAGAGAGGGAGAAGTCCTTACAGGTGGAAATACCTTGTTAAACATTTTAGGTGAGAGCTTTATATTCTTTTATTCAGTTTATATGTTTTGCCCTTGAAAGCTAGGGAAACTTTCAGGCACCCAATGAGAATCCAAATTTAAAGACATCTCAGGCTCATGACAGGCAAGACAGGTTAGAAGGAATTAGCCAATTAAAAAAAAAAAATTGGACTGGAGAGATGGCTCAGCGGTTAAGGCACTTGCCTCCAGTGCCTAAGACCCCAGGTTCAATTCCCCAGTACCCACATGGGCCAGACCCACAAGGTGGTGGCCCTGGTTCTTTCGTTTTCTCTCTCTCTCTCTCTCTCTCTCTCTCTCTCTCTCTCTCTGCTTGAAAATGAATAAATAAAATATTTAAAAAATTGAATCCAGAATGAACCACTTTTATTTTTAATTTTTTTTTGGTTTTTCGAGGTAGGGTCTCGCTCTAGTCCAGACTAACCTGGAATTCACTCTGTAGTCTCAGGGTGGCCTTGAACTCATGGCGATCTTCCTAGCTCTGCCTCCCCAGTGCTGGGATTCATGAACCACTTTTAGAGAAGCTCTCCTGCGGTATTTCCAGTTGCTATCTTGAGGGTAAAAGTTGTTAGAATATCTGGGGACTCTTCCTTATAGGATATCCCCCCAGAAAAGGCATGGACGATAGAAAGAGGGAAGCAAAATGATCCAACACATGCTTGAAAAATAAAAGTGTGTGTGGGGGGGATTTCCATTTGTAGTGTCACAGTGAAAAGGGCCTGGTTGCCTCTTTGGGCCCAGGGAAGGTGGGGGGAGGGGTGTTGGTCAATAGTAACTGTTTAATGGTTGTTTCCCCCTGGGTCCGATCCAGGGACGACACTGGAAGTCTCCTTTCTCATAAACCCATTTCATCCTTTGTGGCCATTCGAGCCCACGAGGCCAGATCCCCTGTGCCATTATCAGAAAACCAAGGCTTCCCATCGTCTACTGTCTGCAAGGGCTTCAAGAGCTCTTCCTCTGAGACCCGAGCCCCTGAGGATTTCATCAAGTGTCAGAGTTCTTTAATCTATTCTTTCTTCTCTGTGGAAAATTATTCCTCCACGTTATCCTGACTGAGTCAGTCCCGAGGTAGGCAGAATATCCTGTTACTTACATTCTGCTGTGTCTCCTGCAGTTATAAAGTCCCAGTTCTGGACGCCATTGAGTCTCACCTTCCAGCGGTGCTTGGATGAACCAAAATGAGCAAACAACACACAAAATATGACTTAAAGGAGGGGTGAGGGGGATGCACCCTAGTGCTCCCAGAACTGACTGCACTAGCTTCTTTTATTCAGTTTTAGGTCGTTAGAGCTATGGGGATGGGGGAGAGGGAGGATCAGAGCACAAGACAGTTTAGGGATTTGCATCAGAACAGAGCAGACCATGAGTTTGTCTAGGTTTACTTCATCAGGAATTCTTTGGAGAAGCTGGGAGCTCCTGCCTTCAAGATGCTCCGCCCAAGGTGTACAGCCTTCCATGTCCTCAGGCTCAGCTTGATAGCCACAAGAGAGCCAGAGAGAAAGAGGCAGAGAGAGAATATGAGTTTGCTAGGGCCTCCTGCCACATGTGCCAGCTACATGTGCCACTTTGTGCATCTGACTTTATATGACTAATAGGGAATCAAACCTGATTCCCACCAGGCTTGGCAAGCAAGTGCCTTTAACTGATGAGCCAACTCTCCAGCCCTGGAAAACTTTTCGAAACCTGGAATGGATGGATGACAAGTTGATCGCATCCACAATTATCAAACACTAAATAGTTTGGAGATTTGATTTGTTGCCAACTTGATCTTGTTTCTTCACGAATTCAACTTGCAACTACAGGGTGCGCAGAGCTTACAAGCAAAATTTACAGTGCCATGAAATCACTTTGACCCAACATGGTGCCTTGCACGCATCCACGCTGTCTCAACCCGTAAAACAAGAAGCACAATCTCCATTCCAACGTGAGTTTGCAGCACTTATCGACAGTTTCAAGTGCAATTTATTTTCATTTCAGTGCAAGTGCAAAAGAAAATTTTCCGCATTTAAATTCCATTGGACTGTGCCACTGAGAAGTTTCCACGTAATTTCAACTGGAAGTGACTGATCTGCAATGCAATGGCATGCTATCACAGAAATATCAAGAGAACTTCTAGAGTTCTAATAGAGTTTTAGAAATGCCTTCGACGTGCTGAAGCTCACGGAGCCTTATGGAATCATACTATGTGTGGCAGCAGCTACCTGGATGGGAAGGTGGTTCAAAAATGCATGTATTGGCCAGGCGTGGTGGCGCACGCCTTTAATCCCAGCACTAGGGAGGCAGAGGTAGGAGGATTGCTGTGAGTTCAAGGCCACCCTGAGACTACATAGTGAATTCCAGGTCAGCCTGGACTAGAGCGAGACCCTACCTCGAAAAACCAAAAAAAAAAAAAAAAATGCATGTATGGGCTGGACAGTTGGCTAAGGGGTTAAGGCGCTTGCCTGCAAAACCTAACAACCCCGGTTTGATTCCCCAGTACCCACGTAAAGCCAGATGCGCAAAGTGGCACATGTGTCTTCTGAAGTTCATTTGCAGTGGCAGGAGGCACTGGTGTGCCCTCTCTCTCTTTCTCTCTCTCTCTCTCTCTCTCTCTCTCTCTCTCTCTCTCTGCTTCCACATAAATAAATATTTTCAAAAATGCACCCATGTGCTCTTTGTAGAAATGGCACTGGGACTGGGGAGATGGCTCCTTTGGTAAAGTGCTTGCCTTACAAGTTTGAGGACCTGAGTATGAGCCTCACTCAGAACCCATATTTAAAGAAGACTATCTGTCTGAGATGGCACATACTTATAATCACAGCATAAGGCAGGCAGAGACTGGGACCCTTGTGGCTCTCTCACCAATCCATCTAGCCTACTTGGCGAGCTCCATGACAGTGAGAGGGCTTGTCTTAAAAAGATGGATGCTGTTCACGGGGAGCAACTGACTCCTGAGGTTGTCTTCTGGAGTGTGTGTGTGTGTGTGTGTGTGTGTGTGTGTGTGTGTGTGATAGTTTAAATAGATGTCCCCCAATAGAATTTATTATAATTGTGAATTGTCTTTAGCCTTCTGGCTGGAAGAAGTGCCTGGCCTCCTGAGGCATTTCTAAATTGAATGCAAAATACTAGGGATCCATATGCAAATGAGCAGCCGAAACCCAGGTCTGGCAGTTCTGCTTTTTGTGAGTTACAGTGTTACAGTGTGCTTGCTTAAGGCGTTGGTGGTGGGCTTCTGTTTGTCTCTGCTTAGATCTGTAAAAGGGAGCCAGCCTTTTCCTTAACTTCCCCTTGATCTGTTAGTTCAATAAACACTTTCCTCCCCAGAATTGTGCCTGGTTTGGAGACTCATCCCAGCAGCATGTGGCTGACTAGGACAGTATGTATGTGTGTGTGGTTGTGTGTGTCTGTGTTCATGAATTCAACTTACACAATACACACATTCTCTCTCTCTCTCTTTCTCTCTCTTCTCTCACAAAAAGCAGTATTAACAAACATCTTTTTTTTTTTCTTTCGGTTTTTATTCCAGCCCAGGCTGACCTGGAACTCACTACTGTAGTCCCAGTCTGGCCTTGAACTCATGGTGATCCTCCTACCTATGCCTCCTGAGTGCTGGGATTTAAGGTGTGCACCACCACACCTGGCACAAACATCAATTTTGATGGCTCTAGAGAACACTCGCTTTGCATCTCCGCATCAGTAAAAAGTTATTGCTCCTACCAGAATGTCATTCCTCTCCTTACTAGACCTGTATTAAAATAGCTATTTACTTATTTATTTGCAAGGAGAGAGAGAATGGTGTGCCAGGGCTTCTTGTCATTGCCAATGAACTGCAGACACATGTGCCACTTTGTACATCTGACTTTATGTAGGTACTGGGAATTGAACCCACGCTGTCAGGCTTTGCAAGCAAGTGCCTTCAACCACTGAGCAATCTGTAGGCCCAAATTGCTATTTTTATTACTTTATATTTTGTCAACAAAAATTATGGACATTTTTGGTTTGGTTCCTCTTATTACATAGATATTTACATAAAGCCATCAATTTTGGCTCTTGGACTCAAAACCTAAAATATTTGTTAACAGGCCCTTTGCAGAGACTCAGTCTCTGGGCAAATGCAGCTTTCGCCTTTTGTCATAGTTGCTAGTGTGAATTTAGCTTTGAATTGCCAACATTCTATCTCAAATTGCTGCTTCTACGAATCACTGGGAGGCAGTGAAGACATGTTAGGAAGGGAAGTTGAAAGCGAATTCAGTCCTGAGGTTAAGTAATCATCACAGCCAGCACTAACTGAACCCACGGAAGATGTGGTGATCTGAAGAGAAGGCTGGCCACTTATGTCCACAGGCTTGATTCCATGGTTCCAGTTACCTGCAGTCACAGACTGGCAATATTAATGGAAAGTTTCAGACATAAGTTTTATTAGCCTTTATTACTATATGCTATAATTGTTCTTGTTTATTGTTAATTGTGGTTAGTATTTTACTATATCCAATTTACAAATTAAACTTTATGGTGGGGCTGAAAAGATGGTTCAGTGGGTAAAGGCACTTGCTTTAATGCCTGGGTTCGATTCCCCAGTACTCAAGTAAAGCCAGATACACAAAGTGGCAAAGTGGCTCATGCCTCTGGAGTTCATTTTCAGTGTCAGGAGGCCCTGGATCCCTCATTCTCTCTCTCTCAAATAAGTAAATAAATAAAAATATTTTAAAACAAATTTAACCTAAGCCACCCCTTGCATATCAGCCAGGGCCCAGGTGAAACCACAGAGGAAGTGGTGAGATGAGCAAGAATGCTGCTTCCACTGTGAGCCTGACAACCAGCACCAGCGTGATGGAGACAGACACTGATGATACTCAAACCAAAGCAGAAATCCAGACGCTGCTGAGAGCTCAACATTAAAGTAGACTTAAATCACAACCATCATGACCCAGGGAATTTTGTGGAAGAGGGAGATTATAAGATAATAATAATAATAATAATCTTATAAAGTGGGTTGGAATATCCAGAGGCACTGCCCGCCTCACACCCCCACAATGACTGACTGTTGCTTGCACATCTCATAACCCATAACCCCGTGGTGCACACCAGCAATTGCACTGAGGAGGGCACTCAGTAGAATAGGGACAGGGAGGAGGGAGATGGTGGTACCAACACATGATTTATCCATATAAAGTTTCTACTTAATAACAAAAAGACTTTATTGTAGGTATGTATGGATGTGAGGGAGCAACATGTGTGGAGACTGCAGGGCTGATACAGAACTAGGAGGTGTCTTTGAGAATGACAGAATCTTTCTTGGCTCTTATATGGGAAATTATTTGTGAGCAGAGAGGAGAGACAGGGAGGGGGAAGGGAAGACACACTGAGAGAGAATGGGCACACCAGGTGTCTTGCCACTACAAATGAACTCCAGGTGCATGCCCCCCTTTGTTCATCTGGCTTTACATAGGTACTAGGGAACTGATCCATCCAGGATGGGCAGGCTTTGCAAGCAAGCATCTTTTACCACTGAACCATCTCCCCAGCCCTTAGACAGGCTTTTAACTCAGTGGCTTACAGTTTCTTTGCTCATGAATTTTAAGATTGGAATCCACAGATTATAGAGGAAGAGGTTTAGAAAGGATTTAAAAAAAATGTTCATTGGGCTGAAGAGATGGCTCAGCAGTAAAGGCGCTTTCCTGCAGAGTCTAACAACACAGGTTCGATTCCCTAGTACCCATGTAAGGCCAGATGCACAAAGTGATGCATTAATGCTGGAGGCCCTGATGCACCCATGCGCTCCGTCTGTCTCCCTTCTCTCTCTCTCTCTCTCTCTCTCTCTCTCTCTCTCTCTCTCTCCTTGCAAATAAAAATAATTTTAAAAAATATTTATTTATTTATTTATTTATTTATTTATTTATTTATTTATTTATTTATTCACTCATTTATTTGAGAGAAACAGAGAGAAATGGTGAGTATGGGCCGGCCAGAGCCTTTAGCCAAGGGAGATGCATATGCCATTCTGTACCTGGCTTTAAGTAGGTATTGGGGAATTGAACCTGGCCAGTCAGACTTTGCAAATAAGCGCTGTAAACTGCTGAGCCATCTCTCCAGGCCCCTAGCTAGGAAGATTTTATAATAGAGCTTAAGAAGACAGAGCTCCTATATAGCAGGAGGGGGTCCCCCAAATGGGATACCCTTGAAGGTTACTGCCTGGGAGTTAATAAGGCTTTACTGGAGGGGGGTGAGCTGGTCAGTCAGCCTCAAGCCATATGTCCAGGTGCCTTGCAGTTTTAGTCACGTCCTTTTGTCTGGTTCCTAGGAAAGGGAATCTCTTTTAGGGAAAAAAAGATAAGGAAAAAAAAAGAAAAGAAAAACCAGACCCTTCTTGTGGCATTTCTGCCCTCCAGCAAAGAGGAGGCTTCCAGGATTCCTTTAGGGAAAAAGAGATAAGGGACAGCCAGACCCTTCCCTCCCCAACCCTCCTTACAGATGAGGATATTCCCTGCTTTTAGCTAAGAAAAAACTTCACTTTTAGGGCCTTGCTACCCTAAACGGACCAGCCAGCTTCTACCTCTGGTTTCAGGCATCCACTGGGTTCTTGGAATGTATGCCTCAGAGAAGCAGAGGCCCACTGTGTGCATTCTCTTGTTTTTATGAGGATCTTATTAGTGACTACCCCTCACTTCATAGAAGCCTAGAGGTTGTCAGAGATCCTATTGATAGTGTAAAGCTTTATAAGAGTTAACTCAGCAATGGGCTATCAGAACCAGTGTCTGCAGACTTCAGTTAAAAGCAATGAAGTGCCTCAGCGGTTAAAGGTACATGTTTGCAAAGCCAAAGTGGCACATGTATCTGGAGTTCATTTGCAGCAGCAAGAGGCCCTGGCATGCCCATACACACACTTTCGAAATAAATAAATACAAACATTTTTAAGACACAGCCTGGTGCCGTGGCATACGCCTTTAATCCCAGCACTCTGGGAGGCAGAGGTAGGAGGATTGCCCTGAGTTCAAGGCCACCCTGAGACTACATAGTGAATTCCAGGTCAGCCTGGACTAGAGCGAGACCCTACCTCAAAACAAACAAACAAACAAACAAACAAACAAACAAAAAAACAGCCTCAGTTACACTCAGTGTTCAAGGCCAGCCCAGGCTACAGGAAACCTCTCTCAGACAGACAACAAAGGTAAAGATAGATTAGGTAATTGTTGGGGTCAGAGTGGGAAGGTGGGGGAAGAATTCTTGGGGATCCTCCTACTTTTGCCTCCCCAGTGTTGGGATTAAAGTCGTGTGCCACCATGCCCCGCTTCTTCTTTTTTTTAAAGATCAAAAAACATCTCTTGGGGAGAATAGGACCACCAAAAGACAAATGAGCTTCTTGGTGGCTCATGAAAACCTATTTCCTTGGGCTGGAGAGATGGCTCAGAGGTGAAGACTCTCACCTGCAAAACCTAACCTCCTGAGTTCGATTCCGCAGTGCCCACATAATGACAGATGCACAAGGTGGCACATGCATCTGGAGTTCATTTGTGGTGACTAGAGGCCCTGGCATGGCCATTCTCTCTCTGTTTACAAATAAATAATTTAAAAAAAACCTATTTCCTTGTTACCAGCAACAGGATGCTTCCCACCCCCAACCCTTTCAAATAAATTTTGGTTTTGAGTGTTCTGATTACTTCTTCTGACTGTGTGAGCAAAAGTATTGTTTGTGAGAGTCTGAATGCATTTAATAATCCAGGAAAGAGATAGGAAAAAATAAAAATCAGGCAGAGGCAGTAGGATCACCTACAAGTTCGAGGCCAGCCTGAGACAGGGGGATGAGCAATCCGTCGTGATCACCTGCATTAGTGCACACAGGCATTTATATTACTGTCATCAGACAAAATGATAGCGAATTCAGGTCTACATCACACATCCACGCCTGAAATCCCTCAGAATGCATTGGCAGGGTTAGAACTGAAACACGGCGTTTTCAGTCATCAGCGGTGGGTACTTGGGAGATTTTATAAAAAAAATGACAATCTAAATAGAGCGATCCGACAGACGACCGGTGCTCTGCGCAGGGCTGTGGCCCCCCTCCTCCTGGCAGGCTTGGACGATCCTCTGGGCCAATGACCCAGCCAGAGCCCAGGTCCGGGAAGGGCTTTATCGGCAGGAAGACGCCCGGTCAACTTTGTCGGCCAGGCAGCCACCTAGGTGGGTGGGTGGCGGCCGAGGAAAGGGTCCCCGGCGGCGTGCAGCGCGCGCGGCGTGTGCGCCTGGGCTGTGCGCACAGCGCGTCGGAAGCGCGGGGCCCGGGGCCCGGGGATCCCCGCCCGCCCTGCCGGCTTTGTCTCGCTCCCCGCCCGCCCTGCCGTCCGCACTTCCCGGTGCGCAGCCTGTAACCCGAGCTCCGGTTTCCTGGTGGATTCTCTTAAAGAGGCCGCGGGCGCGCACGCAGAACAAAGGCTATTGTTGCATTTCCTCCTTGGATGCCGTCCTTCCCGGAATGCCAGCCCCTTCCGTGCCCACCGTCCTGCGCTGGCCCGCTCGCTGGGGGGGGAAACCATCGAGGAGCCGGGGTGCATGATAATGCCCCCCTCCCCAAGCATCCAAGAGAGGGTGGGTGGGTGGGCGCGCGCGCGTGGAATAAAAACCCGTTTTACGATTTCTGGGGTCGCGATGTGAGGTTTTCCTAAATGCATCTTCCCACGGGCGAGCGGGGGTGGGAGGCGGGTATCCCCGGGGGAAGAGAGAGGGGGTCCCCACACGCCCCCCCCCACGCTGGTCGCCGCCGCCCCTCCCCCGCCGGGCTTGCATTTCCCCCTCCACCATCCATCCATCCAGGCTGTGTGTGTTGACTGTGCGTAACTCGAGCTTTTATTTCCTGGTGGCTCCTTTAAGAGGCAGAGCTGGGTGCTGGGAATTCACGTCAGTTTCTGCCCTGAAACTCTCAAGATCAATGATCAGAGAGAGAGAGGAGAGAGAGTGGAGAGCGAGCGAGCTGTCTCAGTCCTGCCTTCCAGTTTCTCTCTTCCAGGAAGGAAAATACCGGAGCGAGGGAGGGAGGAGCGCGCGGCGGGAGGGCGGGGAGGGCCGCCGGGCGGGCGGACGGGGGGCGGCGCGCGGGCCCCGGTGGGCGGAGGACCGGGAGGCGGAGGAGGCGGAGGAGGAGGAGGAGAGACGCGAGGCAGGCCGGCCGGCTGCGCCCCGGGTCTCCGCGCCCCGCACCCCCGCGCCCGCCCGCCCGCCCGCCGGCTCCCACGCCCCCTCCGTGCGCCCCCCGCGCGCGCCCCTCCGTGCGCCCCCCGCGCGCCGCCCGCGCGCTCCGGATCTCCCCCCGGGCGGCTGCAGCCTGCGGGCGATGCTGCCTCCGCCGCCGCCGCCGCTGCCGCTGCCGCCGCTGCAAGAAACTTCTTAAATGACCGCGTCCGCCCGCCGAGCATTTCTGGGTTGGGGAGAGAGGAGGAAAGGAAAGTGGAAAAAAACTGAGAACTTCCTGATCCCTCTCTCGCCGTGAGACATGTCTGAGACTCCTGCTCAGTGTAGCATTAAGGTAAACGATCGTTTGGGGTCTTTTTTCCCCCCCTCCCCACCACCACCCCTTCTCTGCCTTCCTTCTTCGGGGATCCATCCGGTAACTCGGAGCTGCACCTACCCGACCCGGGCGCCGTGGGCTTTGGTGCAATCGCTCGGGGCGCACGAGCTGATTTGGGGCGCCAGGGGAGGAGGTGCGGCTCGCGGCCGCCCGGTACCCTTTAGCGTAACCTTGCGCCCCCTCCCCCGCCGGACCCCAGGCGCCTCCCGGGCCCCCCACGCCATCCCACCCCCCATTCTTTTTGACAATGAAATGCCCGTCGCAATTGGTTAGGAGGAACCTGGGTTGTCTCCCAAGATCTGTAAAACACCCCCGTAATTACTGCGCTTAAAAAAAACCCACAACAACAAACAGAAAACCTTATCCTGCCTCTTAGTCCTATACCCAACATGTGACTGAAATATAACTTTTGTTCCCGAGGGGTGGTCTCCTTAGGAAAAAAAGTTCTGTGGTCCCCCACTAGGATGGACTCGGTTCTTTTTCTTTCTTTTTGAAAGGACTACTTCCCTGGGTTTGATCATGCAAGACTTTTTTTTTTTTTCCTCTTCTCTGATTGTAATTGCAAGCCCTGTTGGAGAGAGTCTCCGTGTCAGCTTTTCCTGGGCATTGCACAATGAAAAAAAAATTTTTTTTTTAAACCAAGGTGAATAAAGTTGCTGAATGCATATGAAAGTTGAGCAGTCTCAAAGTAGAAAACTCCTGTGATTCAGGGAGGCAAAGGGTTGAACAGGCCAAATGACCTTTTCTGTTTGACAGGGCCGGGAGGGTACTAAAAAGCAGCATCCCCAGGCATGCTGTAACCCAAGTGTAGGATGAATGCTTCAGACAGGACTTGACTTCCAACAGCACTGGTGTGTGCATGTCTATAAGCTCTCCTTAAAGGCTGTCGTGCTCCTTCTGAAAAGTTGTTGTGAAGTTTGCCACCATTGGGAGGCAGGGTGATCTGTCTGTCTCTCCCCGGCTGCATTTATCCGCACTTGATTAATTTCGGGGTTCCATCAGTACCCAGGGGGCAAGCTTTCTGCTCCTTGTCAGGTTGCTGAAGTTTGATTTGGGCTTGGCCCATTTAATAATGTGCCCGTTGAGTAGACTCTGCAAGAACAATGGACATAACCTGTTTTCTTGGTCTGTGGGGAATTAGGAAAACGTTTCCTGTTTTACCAAGTTTTTTTTTTCTTCTTCTTCTTCTTTAGCTTCTATGTAGGGGAAAGGTATTGTATCACACTTGCTTACTAGGTTTTCATAATTAGAATCAGACCTCAGTGTTTCTTGTCAGGAAAGATGGTCATGGGTTTGAAGTAAGGCCATTAAGAACTCAAAAGGTGGCTTGGGTTTCTTTGTTTTTCCCCAATGGAAGTTTTGGGCTTTTGTACAATGAACGCAGCCTCTCAGAAGTAGCTCAGGCAAGGAGCAAGTGGCGCACTAAAGAGCTTAGAATACTTGGATACTTCAAAACCAATTTCTTTGGCAATATAAATTGTATTTTGTATCAAGTTCAGGAAAACCCTGCAGTATAGATAATCTAATTTATTTGATACTTTAAACAAAAACAGGGGTAACTAGATAATAGGGTATTAGATCAGTAAATTGTGTTTGGCTCAATGGCAATAAGCCTGACATCAGAAAAATCTGGACAGCATGGTAACTTCAGGATGGAAAAAGCAAACAGTAATCCATTCTCCTGACTTCTGGTAGCTCTTGCAAAGGGACAACATTCCTGTTATTGTCATGGGCTGCTTATGAGCAGCTGGCTTCATTGTACTCTAGTGGGAAAGGTCTTCCTTACATCCTATGTATGGGACCAAACTCCAGCCAAATGCTTTCTTAAATGTGACCTAAAAGTTGTATCTGCACCAGGCATGGTGGCGTACTCCTTTAATCCCAGTATCCAGAAGGCAGAGGTAGGAGGATTGACATAAATTCAAGGCTAGCTTGAGACTACAGAGTGAATTCCAGGTCAGCCTGGGCTAGAGCGAGACCTTACCTCAAAAAACCAAACCAAAAAAAAAAAAAAAAAAAAAAGTTGTATCTGTAATAATTTTCCCCCTTACTGTCTTAAAGTTTGAGCTGTACCCTCAGTGTATCAGTTCTGTGTGGATGCCTTTTTTCCTTACTGTGTACTATGCCATTCAGATGGGTCTATTCTTCACTGGTTATGAAAGTACCACTTTTGTTCTGGGTTGTTCTCTATGGAGTCAGTCTGCATGTTTTCCTAGGATGTGCATGTGTTTAGGTGCACAGATGTGAAGAGTATCTCTCCATGGAGGTTGAGGAATACCCGGTGTTCCATAGTAAGCCCTGGAGAGCCAGGAGCAGGACCAGTCCAAGTCATCTGAAATGGTCAACCGATGTGTGCTGTGTTTCATTTAGTCCTTGGGATGTGGTACGTACGGTGACTGCATGAGCAAAAGCCTGCTATAAGCCACAAGGAAGTTGCTTTCAGAGTCCAGTAGACAAACTTTTCTTTGCAGCGGAGAATAGATGTCTTTCTTTCAAAGATGGGCTGATGGATCTGCGGTCCTGCAGGCCTGTGACTTAAAGGCTCTGCACCTGTGGAGAGGTTTCTCTCCTCCTTCTCCACTCCCGAAGCCTTCCCTGCTCTCCTGCCCCAGAAGCAGCTTGTCAGCAGGCATTAAATTCCTTGGCAGCTGGTGAGATGGAGCCCACAGGAGCCTGGCCACAGGCAGGGCAGGCATGGGGAAGTACTCTGTTTACTTCTGAGCAGTGTCTGTTCTGCTAGGAAGGACAACAGTCAGATGTGGGGTGGAGTGTCCAAGGTAAAAGTTTCTGAATTGGTGAATCCATAGCTCCTTTGTGGTTGACAGTGAGTGCCCAGGAAGGGCTTTTGTCTTTTGCATTTAATATGCATCTTCTCCTTACCTAGGGGACTTAATGTCAGACCCTAGGCTGGAGAGGAGGAGCTGCCTGTACCCAGCCCAAGGTCATCCAGAATATACTGCACCTTATCAATTCTCTGCCCTGAGCCTCTCCATGTGTTGTGGGCTTTGCCTTTGAGAGTTTAAATGCTTCAGTTCCTGACCATTTGGGGTTGGTTCAGGACAGGATTGGGCCTATCACAGGAAGAAGGAAAAGAGGGCTTCTCTACCCCTCGGCCTTCACCTTCAAGTCACTTGTTCAGTTTTAGATTCAGCCAAGTTGCAACAGAAAGTGGTGATGCCCAGCCAGCACGGGCCCTTTGGAAGGCTTGGCACAGAGCTCAATGGCTGAGGAAATACTGAATGCAAAATGTAGTCCCATATTGTCCCTGGTCCCTCTTCCCCTCCCCTCTTGACCAGTTCATATTCATAACCTCTGCATCCATCCTGTGGGTTCATGGTGCATTATTTCTCTATTATCGAGAGGCTTCTTGGGGTTAGCAATGGTGACATTAGTGCCCTAGTCCCTTGCTTGACATCTGGCACAGGACTGCTTCTGTCATGTTTGCTGACGACAAATGAGGTGTGGAGGAGGTGAGTGCCCTTTCCTCTGTGTCCACACACACATCACCTCATAGTGACTTAACACCTTCATCCCCTGGCTTGGGTGCAGCGTTTCTTAGAGCTCCCCTACTGCTACATCGAGTTGGGGCTCTGACCAACATTATTAGGATTTTGATACACTAATAATATTTGATGGTTTTGATAAGATTCTCAAAAACTGCTTTTTTCTAAATTAAAAAAAAAAGCTGACTGTAATCACAACACTTGGGAAGCTAAGGCAGGAGGATCAGGAGTTCAAGGTCATCCTTGGTTACTTAGCCTGGGCTACATAAGACCCTGTCTCAGAACAAAGAAAAGAGGAATGAAGTAAGAGGTAGGGCAAAGGGCTCAGATAAATGATCAGGTTTGTATGTTTTCCCTGCTTCTCTGACAGTAGCACCAGGGAATTTTCCAGCAAGTGCCTTTAACCATTGAGCCAAGCATCTGGGAATTTTCAGACGTTAAGAGTTGAGCAATCTTGCCTGGTGTGGTGGTGCACATCTTTAATCCCAGCACTTGGGAGGCAGAGGTAGGAGGATCGCCATGAGTTCAAGGCCACCCTGAGACTACAGAGTGAATTCCAGGTCAGCCTGGGCTAGAGCGAGACCCTACCTCGAAAAACCAAAAAAAAAAAGAGTTGAGCAATCTTCAGCATCTCCTGGGCTATTCATGTTCATGATTGGGGTTCTGAGAGCTAAGTGAGCACTTTAACCAGAGCCTCCAGGACCTCAGACCTCTGCATCAAATTCTCTGGGTGCGTGGTGCATCTATAAAAGGCCAAGGAAATTCGATACAATAGACTTCGCTCTGGCACTTCCTAGCGTGGTCCATTTTAGTCACAAGCCAGCTGGTGTGAGGGCACAGAGCTGTGTGCCCTGAAGATGATGTGTGGGAGGGAGCCTTGGGCTCTGAGGGTCTTGTCAGGTGTGAGAACATGAAGTGGTAGGAGGTAGGGATGGGAGAAGAGGATCTGCAGGACTTCTATTTGCACCACAGTTTGCAGCGACATTATTTGAATTGTGTCTGTGAGCCTGGCAGCTCTACCGGTGGCTGAAGGCCCTGGCACCTGGTGTCATGTCCCCTCTGAGGAACCCTTGAGTGGGCCCCAGGCTTTTACCCAACTGAACTTATTTGTACCTTCACTTGTGTGGAGTTATCTCCCTGTCTGAAACAGTGGAGGCAACAGACTGGCAGCTGGTCCCAGAGAAGGTGACCGTGGAAAGTACCTTTCTTGGGGCAGGTGAAACAAGGAGAATTACCTCAGCCATCTCATCACTTTGAAGTACGTTCACCCCTGATAGGGAAGAGCAGGAGTAAGGGGTTGGTTGGAGTTACTTGAAAGAAGTTTTCTTTTATTATTGATTTAAAAATTTATTTATTTATTTTTAAGCAGAGAGAGAGAGAAAGAGAGGGAAGAAAGACAGAGTATGAATGGGTATGGTATGAGCTCCATCTGCTCCAGACATGAGCTTTACATGGGTACTGGGGAATCAAACCCCAGTCGTTAGGCTTTTCAGACAAGTGCCTTAACTACTGAACCATCTCTCCAGCCCTTTAAAAAAAAAAATATATATATATATATATATGCACACACACACATATATATATTTTGAAGCAGGGTCTTACTCTAGCCCAGGTGAACCTGGAACTTGCTCTGAAACCTAGGCTGGCCTTGAACTCACAGGGACCCTCCCACAAGGCATGTGCCCCCACACCTGGCTTAAACCTTGGCTTTCGGGGTGTCTCTCCCTAGAAGGTGGGGGCTTCTGAGTGATCAATTTTTTTCTGTGAATGCCACTTTAGAAACAGCTTTGTAACTTGCTTTCAGCCAGAACCCATCACTGCTACATTTGTTGTTAGATGTGAGGAGGGAACCAATCTCTGCATGTGTTGAAGAGTGCGAGCTTCCTCGACGTTCCCACGCCAACAGGGGCCCCACTTGAAGACTGTTCAGCAAACCTAGTATTTGGAGAGAGAAAGACTAGACTAAATGAGTGAGAAGTTAGAATTATAGCCTATTAAAAAGCAAACACATTTTTATTGATTTTCTGAGTGTACAGGAACCAGACTAATAAAATAGCATTTACTGGGATGTCTCAGGATGAACCTCTATGAATAGGCAAAAGTGACTCGTGTTCCTGGGTAGGAAGAGGGTAACTATGTGCTTGAAACTGGTCCTTTGGTGTCGAAATATTACCACAAATCTATTATTTGCTCTGTTAATTTGCTTGGCAACCCTTTCATCTTAGTGAAAATATGCAGTGTGGTCAGGTCTGGTCCCAGGGATCTGCAGTCCTCAGGGCACGGGCCAGGCATGTGATAAGGGTAGGCCTTACCATGTTAAGTATGGACTCCCTGTTGAGCTAAGTGTACATGACAATCCTGTGGACTGTACTTAAGAAAAACTGGAATCCTTGTGTTTTGGAAACATATAAATTCTATGTAATTAGAAGTATTTGACTGTGCTTCTCATTGTCCTAAGACAACCAGCCCGAGTTACAACTCTTGGGATTTCTTCCTCCTTCCATGTGTTTCTTCCTCTTCTTCTGCCCTTTCCCCTTCATCACCACCAGCATTCGGTGCATGTTAATGTCTGACCTCATTCCTTCTTCGAAGTCTCTCCTGGAGGCAGTTTTTCCTCCCACTTTCCAAATGAGAAGCATGAAGCTAGAGACGGTATGTGACAGGTGACTTCAGTTTCCTAGGCTGTAAGTCTGGGTGATGGGGCTACAGTTGTAAAGTGGATTCCAATGGGGGCTAAGATGAGAGGCCGGAGTGATCCTGGCTGCAGGTGGGCTGTTCCTCACCATTCTCTAGGTCACACTTAGGCACCTGCTTTGGGTAAATGCCCCCGTCTCTCATGATACGTTATCTTTCAGAGGCTTCACTTGCATCCTCATGCCTTGCCTTCTTCCCCCACCACCTAATCATTCCATTATTAAGTGGTTGGAAGTCTGTGAGGTTGTGTTCTTGGCCTGTTTAACCTCAGGGCCAGACTCTGCTGGCATCACTCCATCCCTGTACAACTTTCTTTTAAAAGTTTTCTGCCCAATCTAGGAATCTTTTTTTTTTTTTTTTTGTCTCAGAGCATCCTTCGTGTACAACATTAATAATGTGTGATTTCTGGGAATCTAAAATCTATTCCCTGATTTTCCCCCCATGAATATTTTTTTTTCTTTCTTGTGCAGTCCTGCCCATCCTAACCTTGTTCTTTTTAAATATTTTATTTATTTTTAAGCAGAGAAATACAGAGAGAGAGAGAGAGAGAGAGAGAGAGAGAGAGAGAGAGAGAGAGAGAGAGATCCAGGGCCACCACCTTGTGGGTCTGGCATATATGGGTACTGGGGAATTGAACTCAGGGCCTTAGGCACTGGAGGCAAGTGCCTTAACCGCTGAGCCCTCTCTCCAGCCCCAAACCTTGTTCTTTTTAATTCCCTTGAATGAAAAGGGAATTTGACCATTTGATGTTATTAACGTTTTATTTGTTTAGGGATTTTTTTTCCCCCTTCCTTACACTAGGAATTGAACCCAGAGCCTCATGAAGTTGGGCAGGTGCCCTACCACTGAGTCCTCTAGTTTCTGTATTCAAGCATCTGTAATAAAGCGCAGTAATGGGATCCAATCACCTAACACTTGGTAAAACCAAAGAGAACAAGTAGGGAAAAATGCCGACAGTGTGCAGGCTGTGCTGTGGCAGAAATGCAAGGACATTAGGATGCATTATACAAGCTTCTCCTGAGACAGAAGAAGCAGACCCGTGGCATTTTAGTTGTAGGCAAGCCACAGGCAGAATCAGGTGTTCTGCCCCAGATCTGTGTCCCCCAACTCCACAGTGGGAGACAAGACATCATAAAAAGCCCATAAGCTTCCCTATTATAATTTACATATAGGGTTAATCCCTCTATATGCCATCAAGGAATGATGACTGTTATTAATGTTTATGAGTTCTAAGTTAAATTATTCAATTTAAGAAGTGAGGAAAGGATGAAATATATTTTGGAAAGATATCCAACAAAAAGGGTTGGCATAAAAATAATGAGGATTTTTTATTTTTTAAAGGCTAAGCTTCTTCACATCTCTGGTTAAAATACTCCTAAGGGGAGGTGTTCCAGAGGCCCAGTGAACTTCTTGGGGGTATTTTCCCTTTGTATGTGGGAGTCAGACATTGGGAAATTCCCTCATTTCCTGAGTGACCCAAAAAGGACTTAGTTCCCTGCTGGTGTGAGTACTGTTAGCTACAGTGTGTGCAGTGAGATCCGTTGTCACGGCATTGTCTCCTTTGCCACTGGCTTTAGCTTTAGAACTGAGTTTTGTTCTGTTATTCTTTGGGTCTTCCCTATGAAATTGACATCCCTTAAGGGCATTGTAAGTTACCAGTAAAGGGTCCACTTATTTTGGGGCACCCCCAGGAAGAAGCATAGACACACTGCAGCTGACAGACCTGTGGAACTTGGTCCTTGAACTGGAACTCGTTCAACGTACTCGGTAATGAACTTATGAACTCATCTGAAGTGCTAATAAAACCGTGTGTCTCTTGGAGTTTTGGGCCCATGAAAATTGCCCGATGCCAATGCTCCAGTGCCATGAAGAAAAAGTGAGGGGCTGAGAGATGCCTTAGTCAGTGAAGAGGACCCGAGTTCAGAACCCCAGCACGCATGTGAAAGCTAGATACACCTGTGACCCTGGCACGGGGGAGGCAGACAAAGGGGATCCAGGTTCAGTGAGAGACCCTGTCTCAAAAAAAAAAAAATAATAAAATGGGTGGGGCCAGGATTAAATACCTTTAATCCCCGTATTCCACAGGCAGAGGGGTAGAAGGGTCACTGTGAGTCTTGAAGCCAGCCTGGGACTCTAGAGTGAGTGCCAGGTTAGCCTGGGCTACAGTGAGACATTACCTTGTACAAACGATATTAACAACAACAAATAGGTAGAGAATAATTGAGGATGACACTTAACACTGACCCCTGGCCTTCACATGTGTGCACACTCACATACGTGCAAACACAGAAAACCTGTGTCCTCTGTATCCTCCACTTCCTGTGACTCGAGAAGGCACCCAGGTTTCCTGGTCCCCTATGTATGCACATTTTACTGTTGAGAATACAGGCGTCAGGGATGTTCAGGGTCCTGTGATGGTGTCACAGAAGGAAACCCAGGCCTCCCAAGTTGGCAGACTCCCAGCACAGTGCTCCTTGTCACCATCCCCGTGAGTGTCACACAGGTCTGGGAGGTCACTCAGCCATTGGCCAGAACAGCTCTTATTTCGACCCTAATTGAGCACAAGCCTCAACAGCAGGAGAGATGAACCGACAGCAATTATGTGATAATAGCAAATGCCTTTTCTATCTTAGCGAGTTTGGAGGGAGATAGCTGGTTGTGGTTCTGAATAAGTTTCCCTGAGATGAAAGGAAAGGGGTGAAAAACAATGACAACCTCCCCCCATGTCTGGAAGCCCTGTACAGCGTCTCTAACCAGGGGTATTACTCAGCCCTCAAGTATTCTAAGGCATTCAGGGATCTGCTTGTTCATACAGTTGCTTATTATTCGTGACTGGGGTGGGACTCGAAAAGACAGCATCGATTCTTTCGATGGCTTTTGTTTCCCAGGCAATCCTGCATCTGTCTGACCACAGAACAGACACTGTGTTGTGGCGCGGTGAGTTTCCAGCCTCGTGAGCCGGGACTAGATGGCCCTTAGTGGAAGTTTAAATATACAGAAGAGTTTGAAAAAGCTGAATTTATTACCTTGGGGCATGAGGGTTTTGTTTTTGTGGATGGCAGGGCAGTGTTTGCTGTGTGCTACGTGGAAAGATGTACCTCCCTCCCCCCAATTTTTGCCATGGTGGAGATGGAGCCCAGGGCCTTGCACATGCTAAGCAAGGACTCAACTCCTGGGGAAAATAAGCCTTTTTGAAGAATCATGAAGAAAAAGTTCTCTTTCCCACCCCATGAAAAAGGTGTGGGACTAGCAGACTGTTGAAGAAAGAAGTTTGGCGGGAATCTGCTCTTCTTCACTCCTCCCGAGAACCCCCAGTAGAAGCTGATAGGTTTTTCCCTTCAGCTGTCTTGTAACCTGTGCAGTGGTGCAGCTCTCTTTCCTAATAGTTATCTGTGTCCAAGGTCAGCGAGCCTTGCTTCACTCATGTCTCCTGTGCGCAAGGAAGCTGACTCGGAGCATTTCCTGGAAGAGAAGAGTGCAGATAAAAATCAGTCTTGTAATTAAAAAAGACCAAACCCAAGATCAGCCTGTTTGTTTCTGAAGTTCCCAGGTTCCCCAAAGACTCCACCTTGCTCTCTAGTGAAAGTGTGAGTCTAGGTGTGGCCACTGAAGGTTTGGGACTGGGAGTGAGGAGAGGGGTGGGTCCATCTCACTGCAGATGGGGTCTGAAGAGTCCTGGTCCTAAGAACCTAATGATGAATCAAGGTCAAGGGACAACTTGGGTGGAGCTTTTGCCTAGTGTGTGTGTGACTCCCTGAGTTTGATTCCCAGCATCAAAAAAAAAAAAAAAAAAAAAAAAATTGGTTTGTAATTATCTCAAGCCTGATCGTTATTATGTGGACAGATAGATCACATAGAGATTGAACAGGATGAAATAACAGGGAATCCTCACCTGGAGTTTGCTGTGCCCTTTGCTTACCTGTGTTGAAAAGCTCCAACTAGGGAATGAAACTTCTGTAAACATGATCAGTTGCTGTTATCTCTCTCCCAGACTGTCCTGGTCATCAGCTCAGATATGGGCGTGTTTCTTGGCTCTCTGTGGTGTCCAGCTAACTATTTCCATTGATCTGTGATCACAGATCAGGTACCCAGAGGGACAAGAGTGAGTTTTCTTTGGGCCTCTTTGTGTACTCATGCCCAAGTTCTTGTTTTAGAGTTGGCATGGTTAGGATTGGAAATGGGAAAACCTGAGAGTGTGAGTGTGTGTGTGTGTGTGTGTGTGTGTGTGTGTGTGTGTGTGTGTGTATGTGTGTGGTCCTCCTTGAGGTCTGGAGATTTAAAAAGATCTATGTCACGAGTTACATGACTGGTGGTTTGACAAGCTGTTGAGACCTGAGCTCTCCTGACTTAATGGGTCATAGTTGACCCATCCATGTAATGGCCAATGATGAAGGGACACCAGGTCAGAGGTCACATGGAATCTCTTGATCTGCCTCATTCAAAGCAGGAGAGCTGTTATTTGGGGGATAAAAATCTGAAGACTTGGGCTGATTCCTCCGTTTGGGTAAGCCTTCCCTTTCTCCTGACTTTGAGACTGCAGCGACCTGCTTGGGGTGGGTATAGCTCACATCCCCTGCAAAGCTGCCAGCTCTATATTCGTCTCTCCCAGAGTCTGTTAACCGTCCTACTGTAGGATGAGGTGGAAGGAAGCCTGAACCCGTGGGAAAGGTGAAGTGAGTGTTCCCTCCAAGAACGGAGACACAAAAGTTTGCTTTCTGAGCTGTAGATTTGGCTTTCTTATGTCCCCAGTTCTTTCTTTGGCAGGGCCGAGAGTCAGAAGGGGAGAGCGCATCTCTCTACAAGCAGAAGTGGACTGTAGGTCAGACATAGCTCCAGAACACTGTAGTACACCCAGGGGGATTCTTGACAGGCCCAGAAAGGTCAGCATGATGCTCCTCTGATCCTCAGCTCTGCAGGTGTCTTTAACTTTCACCCAGACAAACAGAGATAGATGGGCAAAGGGACCATATGTCTCAAGTAGGGCACCTGTTAATCTATCCTTCCTGCATCTTCTCACGCTTCCTGGTACCTTCACTTTCTCAAATTACTATATTAGTTACTTTTCCCATTGCCATGACCAAGAACCTGACAAGAACAACTTAAGGAAGGGGTTATTTTTTTTTTGTCTCACAGTTTGAAGGGAAACAGTCCATCATGGTAGGAGGGGCACATTGCCTCCCCCAGTCAAGGAGATGAATGCTTGGCTTGCTTTTTGCTTTTTTAGTTGAGCACCCCAGCCCATGGGATCACCCACATTCACATGGGTCTCCCCACCTTCCTTAAATTGGAAACACCAGAGGTGTGCCTCCTAAGTGATTCTAAATCCAATTCTCCTAAGTGATTCTAAATCCAATCCATTTCACATTGAAGGTTAACTCGCCCAGCTATCTACCTTGAAGGGTCCACCAGCATCAACAATGGCACTTTTCTTTCTCATCTTCTGGGCACTGGGCAGTGTGTTCTCTTGGGAGGTATGTGAGACAAGGCCTGAGGAGGGGGGAAAAATACAAGGAGGAGGTGAGGTAGAGTCAGGGCGGCCCAGGGAAGGGCCTTGTTATTCCAGCCCAGGGAAAGAGCCAGACGATGGTGCAAGTCCCTGTGAACATCAGCCAGCTCTTCTGAGAAGTTGCCTGTCTGAGAAGCTTGGTAAAATAGCCAAGTGGAGCTTCTCTAAGGAGGGGAATGCCTGTGTGTGCGTTTGTGGTTAGCCGACGTGTTGAGCAGTCTGATTTAAGAGAAAGATGCTCTGTGTACATTTTCACTTCAGCTGTGGTTTTAAAAGGTTTACCATGGAGGAGGTGGGTAGGTGAAGGTAGGCCCTCAGCCTTTTGGTTGGAGTAGATCTAGGTTATAGGTGAATGTGAGTTCACACACAGCCTATTTCTTTTTCTTTTCTTTTTTTTTTTTTTTTTTTTGGTTTTTTGAGGTAGGGCCTCACTCTAGCCCAGGTTGATCTGGAATTCACTGTGTAGTCTCAGGGTGGCCTTGAACACACACGGCGATTCTCCTACCTCTGCCTCCCGAGTGCTGGGATTAAAGGCGTGCGCCACCACGCCCAGCTCACAGCCTATTTCTTATTTGGGTGCATCTTAGGGTGATCTGTGGAGTCTTATTTGGGTACACCTTGTCTTTTATAAAAATGAATGTGGGGTCAGGCGTGGTGGCACACGGCTTTAATCCCAGCACTCGGGAGGCAGAGGTAGGAGGATGGCTGTGAGTTCGAGGCCAGCCTGAGACTACATAGTGAATTCCAGATCAGCCTGGGCTAGAGCGAGACCCTACGTCGAAAAACAAAAAACAAAAAACCAAACAAGAAAACAAACAAACAAAGGGGCTGGAGAGATGGTTCAGCGGTTAAGACGCTTGCAAAGCCCAAGGACCCCAGTTCAGTTCCCTAGTACCCATGTAAAGCCAGATGCACAAGGTGGCACATGCATCTGGAGTTCATTTGCAGTGGCAAGAGACCCTAGTGCACCTATTCATTTTCATTCATTCTCTCTCTCCCTGTTTGCAAATAATAATAACTAAATTTTAAAATCCACGTTATGTGTGTGTGCATGTGTACATCACGGTCATGTGGGGGGCCACCTTTGAGTGGGGGCTGCTGTGTATGGATGCCAGAGGACAACTTCCTGTGTCATTCTCAGGAATGCTGTCCACTTCCTTTGAGACAAGGCCTGAAGCTCACCAGCTAGGCTCGAGGGGTTGGCTATGAAGCACAGGGATTCTCTTGTCTCCTTCCCTCCAGCGCTAGCATTACAGGTGTGTGCCACCACACCGGGCATTGTCACCTGAGTACCAGGGATTAAAGTCAGGTCCTCCGGTTTGTGAGGCCAGCATTTCGCTGAGCTATATCCACAGTCTCAAGCTCTGTACTGCTGCAAACATTTGCGGAGTGCCAGACAGAGTGTCTGAGGGATTATTGGGAAGAATTTACGTTCCAGCTCTCATCCCTAAATGGATGTCTGTGATTCTTCTAGTGTCGTGTTATTACGGTGTTCCCCTTGTAATCTTTTTGGAATGTCAACTGGGGTTTGTACTGACAAGGTGATGCTCCTTTGGGGACATTCTGATTGCTCACTGGTCAGGGCAAAGGAAGTGTAAGTCCCCCTGTTTGCACCCTGGGTGGTTGACCTTTCCTGGCATTTCACAGGTTTCTGTTGTAGCTTTTGCAGGAAGAACATGTCTCAGCTGATTCTGGTGTCTCCAGGGAAAAAAAAAAGTACAATTCTAGGCTCACTTGTTTGCTCTGTGTGCCTCGCTGGTGGCATTCAACACCTACAAAGTAGCTCCTTTGGGTCAGGTGAAGGTTCCCAGATAGTCATCGAAGGCCCAAGTTTAAGAAGGAACCCTGGAGGAAGAATTCGCATGTTCAAAGGACCTCCAAGGGTTCTGAGGACATTGCAAGGCTAATGGACACTGTGCCTTTATGTGCTATTTCGGTTTTCATCTGGACTATCTGGTATAACTTGTAAATTCTTGGGCATTATTCTGCCTTCCCCCCAGGGATCTTGCAACTCGGTTTGTGTGCATGCACATGTATTGTATGCTCATAGGATCGTAAGTTACAGAAATGACCAAATAATCTGTTCTCTAGCATAGAAAGGAAAGGATCGCACAAACCCAGCCTTGTTGTGGCAAAGAAACCTTACGTAGAGATGTAAAATATATCTCCTTGGAGGGTTGGCTTTGTGATGGACTATAAACGGATTGTTAACCAGCAAGCTGAGGGGCTGTTAACAAGCTGTTTCTGAGAGCATCTCCGCGGTCTAGTCTGAGAAGGTAATGTGTGCATATTGCAGCCATGCAATAGTTTGTCTGTGGTGGTTTTAGGTTTGGATTCTGTGTGTGTGTGTGTGTGTGTGCATGTGCGCACATGCGTTTACAGTGATGAATGGCTTTAGAAGATAATTTAAAAATGTCATTTATTTGCTCTTATGTTAGTGTCTGATTCTAAACTGGATAGTGTTTTAGTTTTGTCTTTTTTTTTTTTTTTTTAACTTGGCGTAAATGGAGAGGTGTTCCATCAGCCGCCGGGTATGATTCAAACTAACTTCCAAAAGCTTCTGTGTGTTTTATAACACCCTCGTATACAATAGCTGCGGCTTTAAGGATTCATGCCTTCTCATACTTGGCTACTAGGCAGATTGCCTCCCCATCAGCAACAAGCACTGACTTCTCGGGTTCAGCAAAGCAGGGTTCCCATTATACATCCGATCTTACTTGAACCTCTTTGCACATTCAGGTGAAGACGGCAATTGGTCCAGTTCGGCCGCGATGGTGGCTGGTGTCCTTGATGGATGCGAGCTCTTTACGAGGATGCGTGCTTTACTACATTAATAGCTGCTGTGCTAAAAAACAGGTGTCTCTCCTAATCCTCTCATTGGATCGCTTTGCTAGCTTGGCAATGCCTTATTATCACTGTCTTTATTTTTTTATTTTGTCCCACGTAAGCCAGACCCTGCCAGGAGACGCCTCGAGCAGGATTAATGCGTGAGGAGACGACAGCTTTTTTCTCTGTTATAAAAATCTGTCCAAGAGTCATATCATAAAGATAGGGCTAAATAAAACTGTTCAGAATATGAATCTCAGGGTAGTAAACACATAGTTCTGCCAGGTTATCTCTCTGCCATTCGTCAGAGCCTAGCTTAAAGCCAGCCAAGTGAATGGTGACCCTCTCAGGTCACCAAAGTGAATGGTGACTCTTCCTGGTCTTTGGCTCATGAACAGGCTGTTGTGTGTTGTTGGTGTTTTGAGACAGGGTCTCCTCTAGTCCAGACTGGCCTTGAACTTGCTGTTTAGTCCCAGCCTGGCCTCATCGACCCGAGTGCTGGGATTAGAGGGGTGTAGCACCAGGCTTGGCAGCCCTGTTGCTTTGTAAGGTTTCTGGAGCTGGAGTTTGGGGAGGGCTCGTGGGCTGCTGGCTTTTCTGATGGTGAGGCAACCTGGTTCCGTGTGTTGACACACCTCGTCTCTCTGCCAGCCCTCTCCACCCTGCT
>PVHP010016286.1:0-36138 GCA_004024765.1 Zapus hudsonius | reverse complement strand
TGAGACAAAAAGGAGACCAATCACCATAGAGAGTCTGATAACCCATGAAAGGTCAACGGAGACAAACACCAACGATATCCAACACAATCCAGGGCAAAGCTCCAGAGATACTTAAGATCTCAACAATAAAACAGACTTAAAGCTCACCCACCATGACTCAGGGAACTGAGCAGAAGAGGGGGCGGAAAGAATGTAAGAGCCATGGTGGAGAAGAATATTCAGAGACATTGGCCCCCTCAGCAACAACACACAAAGGAGGAAGAAAAAAAAAAAAGAAAGAAAAACTGGCTACTTCTGGTGCAGTTCATAACCCCCTAACCTATGGACAGATCCAGTATGTGCACCGAGGAAATACCCCAGTGGGTAGGGGACAGAGAGGAGGGAAATAGGGACACATTCACAAGATTTGCTCATACAATGTATATACTTATTCATAATAAAAAATTTTTAAAAAAAGAAAAGGGGTTCATATCACCCAATCCTTAAACACTATACTGTATTTATTGGCTTTTATCCTCATTCTATGTATTCCAACAGTTTAATTATTCTCAGAATAATTCTTAATATTTGGCAAGGAAATATCACCCAATATGTGAAAACTGCTTGTTGATTTTGCATAATTAATATTGGAAATTAGTACCACTATGTTTAAAAATAATTGAACATAATTTTTCTACTTTCTTCCCATAAAATTAATTTATTGTACTTGATTATGAATGATTTCTGTATACCCTATACTTTATGTATGTAGGTTTCTCTGAACATAAGCATTTTTCAAGTTGTTATTTTGGGTTTTCTGTACATGCACAATTTTGACACTTATTGATCACATGTGGATGGAAATCAACAATCCACTGCTCCTGAGTTCACAGCTTATAAATGATTAATCAGAGAAGTTCCCCTTTAGTTTGTACTAATTACACTTTGCTATGTTCATATTTATATGAATAAAGATGTAATGAGAAAAAAAAGATGTTTCTCTCACAGTAGCCTTCTTAACAGTGGCATGCATTTTTATACTTTATATGTCTTTTTTTTAGGATTTAGTATTTTTTTTCACTTTTTGATGCTATTCCATTTCCTATGGTAGGACTATAGAAGAATTTGGTTTTGTGTTTGCACATGCTAGGCAAGCATTTACCACTAAGTTACATTCCAACCTTAATTAATTGCTTTTTACTCATATTTTTTTAATTCTATAGACTTTTACTGAGACCTTATTGATTTCTTCAAAATGGAAAAATTCTCCATCATTTTACCATAAAGTCATTTCTCTTCTTCATTATATCGGGTCTATTTTTCTGACACTGTCATTAGGTGTATTTTCTTTTTCTTTTCTTTTTTTTTGTGCCTTATTCCAGCTTATAACTGTAATCACAAACAGTGTGCTTTTTACTTCCCTTACAATATACATTTATTTCACAGTTTATATATTTTTTAATTATATAGAGAGAGGCGGGGAGAGGTCATGCTCTTATATCTCCTTGCCTATGCTCTCCTTACCCTGGGGCCTCCTCAGTGGGGTTATGGCGTTCACCATGGGGTGATAAAGACCTCAGTCAGTCCCTGTTGGTAAGCAACTGGACCATGCATGCCTCAGGGTATTCCTATCCTCTCTGTGGCTCTTAACAATCTTTCTGCCTCTTTTCCACAATGTTTCCTGGGCCATGACAAGCCTGTTGGCAGTCTGATTTAGTGTTGAGTTCTCTGTAGCCTCTGGATTTCTGCTTTGATGGGTTTTGATGGCTCACCGTGTCTCTCACCATCAACCTGGAGCTGGTTGTCAGGCTAGCAGTAAGAGCAGTATTCATGTCACAGCTTCTTCTGCAATTTCTCCTGGGCCTCAGCAGATGTGATAGAGGTGGCACATTTCTTGGTAGACAGTTGGCTTTTTGTCTTATCGACAGATCTCGGTTCTCCTCCATTTTCTCTACCATCTGTAAAATAAAGCAGTCTCCAACCAAGAGTGAGAGCAGCTTGCATAGCTTAAAAGAGCTATGCAAAGTTATCTGAGAGACTTTTTGGTGTGCAAGCCCACTCTTCTCCAGTGGGGGCTTCTCTCTGGAGTCTATGATTTTCCTGACTATAGGAATTTGGCTTGGCTTCCAATATCATGTGTGAGTTTTCTCCCACTGAGCAGGCCTCATATCCAAACAGAGAATAGTTGCTTACCTGCAGAGGCTGTGGGCTTCTTATTGCACAAGTGTATTTTTCTGTACAGCTGATTCTGTAGTCTTCAGTGTCCCCTGCTTATTCATGCTATTGGTGACTATTGTCTACCAGCAGACTTTCCAGCCCTATGAGGTCTATCCAGGAGGGAATTATTTTCCTTTTTGGAAATTAGCATGGAATTCCATTGTCCTATAACTACAGCCAGTGGTATCTTCAGCAATAGGGTTTTACTTTTTAGCTCTTGGCAGGAAATCAGGTCCTTCGGCAATGACCTACATTATTTCAGGGACATCATGGGTCTCCTTGGCCAACATCTCACTGTGGGGAGGGGTACAACTCAATTCTGAACCTGGTATTTACAGCCAGAGAGCCCATGGTTTTAAGGTTAAGCTTTTCCACCTTCGGTCTGGACTGTCACCCCTTAACCTTTATTGGTGGTTCTATCTCGAAGAATGCTAGCCAGAAGGAGGGTTTCTAAGGAATTTATTCATGTTGTCTTAACTTTTGTGTGATTCCCTCCCCACCCCTCCAAGCCCTAACCCTCCAAGCCCCTCTCACGCCCATGTTCTGTCCTCCCTCCCTCTAACCTCTCAGGTAACTAACTCTTCCTCTCTCTCTCTCTCTCTCTCTCTCTCTCTCTCTCTCTCTCTCTCTCTTCTCTTTCCTGGTCTCATTCTAGTTTTATGCCCACTTTCTTGATGCTTACTACCATTTACTACTCATCTCTAAGTAAGTAACCCCAGTTAGAAACCGTAAATGAGAGGGAACATTTGTTTTTCTGTGCCTGCATGTCCTTGCTTAGAATGGTTTTTTCCAATGGAGAAGGAAGATGCTGTACATATAAACAATGGAATTCTACTCCAAGGGAAGAGAAAAATGAAATAATGAAGTTTTCAGGAAAATGAGTGGAATAGGTATACTTTTATAATCTAACCATTTCTTATAATTTTTTCCTATGTATGCTTCCTTTAGGTTCATATACAAAGCTCCATTTCCACCTCATTAATCCTGACTTCAACCATATCTACTCACCATTTCATCAGCCCTTTTATTTATTCATTTATTTTTTCATTTTTATTTTGCATCTTTTTAAATTTCTCAATTTTTTTGGTTTATCCTCATGTCTTCCTGGTGTTTTTCCGTAATTCACTGTCCATTAGCTTTTGTCTTTTATCTACTGTTATTATATATGAACTTATTTGAAATTCCTTCTTAACTTGTTTTGTTATAATTATTAAGTGATAAATTTTACCATTTCTTGCATCTCTTGACTCTAACATAGAATTTACTTACAATATTTTTATAATCCCACTTTCAGCAAAGGTTGTCTTCCATCCTTCTCAAACCTAGGCTCCTTTCCCAAACAGTAGTTTCTCTATGGTGACTGCCTCAGATTTGTTCACTGCCTACCTTCTTCCCCCAAGTCACCTCTGGCCTTTCATGACCCGAGCCTGGGGTTATCAAGCTCCGTGGACACATAGCTGAAGCCCAAGGCTACCTTATCCATATCCTGCAGTAGAAGAGAATCTCACAGTCCATTTCTCCCTCTATATCTCTCCCTGCTGAAAAAAAAAAAAAAAAGACACCTGGACCTTTACCAAATCTCATTCTGGACCATGATGTTTCATGAGTATGCCTACTTGGTCTTTCTAGCCTGAAACTTTGCCTTGAGAGGTCAAAGAACCAAGGTCAGGTGTGGTTCTCTACACTCATCCCAACTCAGCTCTGACCCAACCCTGCCTCTCTCCTGTAGAGGGCATGGGCACAGAGTTGTAGATGTCCACCTCAACTCTCTGTACTCTACACTGGGTCCTGGGCCACCTTCATTTTCCTGTCTTGACTCCAACTCACTTGAAGTTGAAAACTAGCTGTGATCATATAATGGTTAGTACTCTGCAATGTAAAGTTGAAAACTGCTTCACAGGTCCTAGGTTAGCACTTTATATACTTCATGTTGGCACTGTTTATAGTTTTAGAAGGTAGATGTTGTTGAATCTGTTCTATACATCAGAAAAAATAAAACCTGAAGAAGCGGAGTCACTCAGGAAACTCATATAGCCCAACCTAGGGCCAGGAATTCAACCCAGGGCTCCAGTTCTTCACTGTACTTTCCACGCATATGGCATTTTCCTTTGTAATGTAAGCGGACATCCATCCCTTCTTCTCTACACATGGGAAGTACAGAGCTTAGAAGATGGCTCAGCAGTTAAAGAAACTTGGTTACAAGTGGAAGTCCAGGGGCTGGTTAAGACATTTGCAAAGTAGAAGGATCCGAATTTGATTCCCCATACCCACATAAAGCTAGATATACAAGGTGGTGCATGTGTTTGGAGTTTGTTTTCAGTGGAACGCCCATTCTCTCCTCTGTGTCTGCCTCTTTCTCTCTCTCACTCTCTCTCAAATAAATATTTAAAAGGTGTTATTGAAGTAATCATATACCATCTTTTGTGAGATAGATACACAAAATGTCCAAACTTTAAGTTTAAACTGCTTGGAATAGCCATAAAAAAATCTTTTATGTCATGTATCTTCATCCTACCATGTCCATGTCTAGGTTTCTTTTGGACTACTCTGCTGAGCCCTTCAGGAAATGACGTCTCAAATTTCTGCATATCAGCCACCAGGAATATGCAACATTTATTAAATTAGCAAATGGCCCACTGAATAAAAGCTACATTAAAGTGGATTGTAATCAGCCTTCAGCTTTTCCTAATGAAGTTTCATGTCCCTACTAGAGAAGCTTGAGCCAGGGTGAGAGGTGGACAGACTCATGTACATGGGTCCCAGGAAGAGCCACTTAATGCAATGAAGTCTCAGACCTGTCAGGGGCTTGTCTGAGCTTCGCTTCCTGGAAAGATGTCTTAAAGTTCCATTTACATTATAATAACCTCCACACCAGCTCTCAAGGCCACTTCTTTTTGCAGTCCACTGGGGAGACAAAGATCCATTTCAACAGGAAGAAATCAGAATGAATTTGGTTGATGTTAAATCTTTCACTTTTATCCTTTCCTGAGAGAGGAAAGGGGGAAACGTGGCTGCTTCTTAAATGCTGCTGCTGTCGGCCTTGAATCTGGGTACTGTCATTTCAGTCTCATGCATATTAACTAAGAATCCTGGAAAACACAGCTTGGACACTCGGTTCCCACCACCTTCCTGGCATCCAGTGAAACCCTTTCACTTGAGCATGGATTGGAGGATAGAACTATCTCACATATTTTCAAAAGGTAAAATCACCATAACCAGAACTACTTCTCACTACTTCTTATCCAATTTCCTAATTTCACTGCCATTTGTATTCTTTAGACATGAATAAAAGCACATTTCACTATTTCAACTCAACTTCTATCTTTGTGCTATTAATAAGTTTAGGACTCAACCATGTGTAACCAGAAGTCATCCGTCCCTTGAGTCAGGCAAGTAATCTACAGGTCCTAAGCATTTGCAAAGCTCTCTCTTGCCTTCAACCCCTACCATTGCTACTCCTTATTAACTGTTGTTGGGGGGGGGATCCTCATTTGTGTTAAAAATTCTACCATTTGACTGATTAGAACTTCTGTGATTGTGGAGAGGTGGAACCAAATTACCATGGGCTATCTTTATCTCCCTGACAGATATATTAGTTACTTTTCTTTTTAAATATTTTTATTTGCTTGAAAGACAGAAAGAGTCAGACAGAGAGGCACACCAGGGCCTCCTGCCGCTGTAGAAGAAATCCAGATGCATGTGTCACTTTGTGCATCTGGCTTTATGTGGGTACTGGGGAATTGAACCCAGGCCATCAGGCTTTGTAAGCAAGCACCTTTAATCACAAAACCATCTCTCCAGCCCCTGGGTACATTTCTTGTTACCATGAGCAAATAGCTGACAACAGCAACTTAAGGAAGGAAGGGATACTTAAACTTATAGTTCCAAAGGATATAGTCTATCATGGCTGAGAAGGCATGGAAGCAGGAAGTTAGCTCAGCACCTTTATTCCACAGTCAGGAAGCAGAGAGCAAACAGGAAGTGGAGCCAGGCTATAAAACCTCAAGGCCTCATATTTCCTCAAACAAGGTTCCACCTCCTAAAGACTCCAAATAGTGCCACTAGCTGGGGAGATTGCTTAGCAGTTAACAGTACTTGCTTGAAAGCCTGAAAGCCCAGGTTCAAGCTCCCAGTTCCTACATAGAGCCAGATGTTCAAAGTAGCACATGCATCTCGAGTTCATTTGCAGTGTGGCAGAAACCCCTGGAGTGCCCAAGTGCCCATGTCTTCTCTCCCTCCCTGTCTGTCTCTCTCCCTCCTTCTCTCTATTTCACTCTCTCATAAATAAAATATTTTGTTTCAAATACATGAGCCTACAGAGGACATTTCACATTGAATTCACAGTAGTATCCACTCATTACCCACCTCTGTGTTTGAGCTAAAAATCTTTGTGACTCTTTGGTAAGGTAAATCCTTTCAGAATGCACTAAAAGGCTGCTAACTTCCACCAACCCAAGGCTGAGAGACATCATCAAATGACGTGAGGCCAAGTCTCTGCTTTGCTGTAACCCACCTACTTGATATTTCCGTCAATATATTTACAGTGGCTTGATTTATAAATTCCTTTTGTTGTATTACTATAAAACATCATGAAACTGTTACTGTTATTAGAACAAGGTATTTAGTAGAATTTGTGTTCCTAGGCCATAGTCACTCATATTTGGCTCCAGAATAAACTTACTCTCTTTGAGGGATTGTCTATATCCCTTGGCCTAAATAAGTGCTTCTCACCTCCCTCCACAAAATTTTAATAAGCTGATTAGCTAAAGCCATTTACCAAACAAATTTCAACTCAAGGCCCATTTGTTCCAGGGAGCTTTTCCAAAGCTGTCTTTTGCTAATTGCGCCAACGATGCCCCTCCCCACAACTGTGTTGTCAGCACTTGTACCTCCTCCCCTGGTGGCACTCTAAGGACAGGACGCAGAGGGTGAGCACATGTTGCTCTGCATGTGCCAAAGCAAACCCGTTGTTTTGTGCTGCTCAGAGCTCTGGGATCTTGGCGTGCTGGGAACTCCCCAAGCCAATGGCTCTGAAGTCTCGAGATCTTGTCTATGATTAGAAAGAATTGAAAAATGCAGACATAGAGAAGGGCAACTTACAAAAGATTTGTTTTAAAAGAGAATAAAAAGAGGAGAGAATAAAAGCTCCCAAGCTAAGAGGGGTCTCCACATGAGCTCAAGGGGGAAATCCACATGACAACTTGAAACAGGTCTTTTTTTTTATGAATTAGGCATCCTTTGAGGATGAGCTTCACTGCAAATTTCAAATGTGTATGAAGGACCTGGAGTGGTTGGTGTACCCAGGAAGTGTACACAGACTTCCAAAGGGCCCCTGAGAAAAGTTTAGGAAGAACTTTTCAGGGAAGACTCAGGAAACTGCTCTTTATCACCATCTTGGATCAGACTGAATCAGACTGGGGTTTCAGTCTTGCCAGGGCATGGCAGCATCCGTGTTCTTTTGAACCTGTGTACCTAGCTGACAACCTTCAAAAGAAAACTACACCAGGCATGATGGCGCACACCTTTAATCCCAGCACCCAGGAGGCAGAAGTAGGAGGATTGCTGTGAGTTTGAGGCCAGCCTGGGAATACACAGTTCCAGGTCAGCTAGACTAGAATGAAACTTTACCTCTAAAAAAAAAACAAAACAAAACAAAACAAAACAAAGGAAGAGAAAAAAGAAAGCTACCTTGCTCCTAATCCATAAGACTGTTTAGAAAAGTAGCTTTGTCTATGTGAAGTGTGCTTTTCAAGTTATGGACAGAGTTTATGAAAGATAGGAAGGAAGGAAGGAAGGAAGGAAGGAAGGAAGGAAGGAAGGAAGGAAGGAAGGAAGGAAGGAAGGAAGGAAGGAAACAAATCCTTCTTACAGATCTAGAACTACACTTAGAGAGCACTGGCTACAGGCAAGGGCTTGTGCTCAGGCTTGACATGGTACCCATATCAAATCATCAAATAGCTATGGGAGAATGGTGTGGTTTTGCCCATCTTGCAATGTGCAAACCGAGGCTCAAACGTATTAGAAGCCTATCTGCAGTAGCCAGGAGTGGACCTGGATTCATGTGCAACCCATTCAAAACCTTCACACATTCTTGCATTCTGAATGCCTGTATGTCTGTCTCCATTAGCTTCAAGGGGTCCCACCAACTCTCCAGTTAGTCAAAGACTTCTGTACAGATTCTCTAACACAGTTCAACCTTTTAGAATATGTTCATTACTTAAGACATTCAGTTCTGCTAGAGGAAAATCAGTCACAAACAGGAAAAACAGGTGAAACTAAGTGTAGAAGCACTGTCTATGAGACTCAGAATTCATCCACTGTGTCACATATATAATTAAAGCAGCAAGTTCTGGAAAGGTGGTGAAAGTCAGTACAGCATGTACATGCTGAACATGCATAGAAATGGGAAAAGCAATGGGCATCACTTGTGATTCACTCATACACAAGGCACTTGGGTTTCTAAATACTCCTATTCAGTACACATGAGGGGCTCACGATTTAAGAGGCCTTAAATCAGCCACCTACTACGGATGCCCATTCTGGGCCCCCAGACCCTCTGTCAAGTGAAAACTAAAACAGGCCAGGTACAATTCCTCTCACATTCCTCTACTAGAGCAGGTATGCTATATTCCACAGGCTCCTTGTTCAACACTCATTCTTGTGATCTCTCCATCAGTAGGAAGGCTAAGGAGAAGGTCATAGGGGCTCTTTCCACACTGGGTCTGACACTGTCATCCTCACCCCTGCTTCTAGCCCTCCTAAGTGCATCAAGTACCCACTTGGTTCTGCACACTGCAACTAGTGTGTGTTAAGTCTGTACACTAAGTCATGCAGTTCAAGCATTGGAACTTGGTCTTTGAGACTTTCTAGTAAATGGGTTTTGTGTTGTGTGTGGAGCCTGCATTGTCCCAAGATAATTTCCCGTGGGACAATTTGAACTATTCTCTTCCTGTCAAAAGATGCCCTTCACAAAGGCACCTCTTGTGCATTCATAAGCCCCTACCCCATGGACAGATCCAGTATGCGCACCAAGGAGGGTCCCCAGTGGGTTGGGGACAGAGAGGAGTGAACTGGGATACCATCACAAGATTTGCTCATACAATGTATCTAATTATTAATAATAAATATATATATTTTTAAAGTATGCCCTTGACACCCTGGCATGAGAAAGCAGGAAATACATTTGAAGTTGGCCTGCTGGATTTTAAAGCTGCCTCCAATGCTGACTAACCTCTTTAAGCTTTCCTCTTGTCTATATATGTCAAAAGAGAGTGGTAATCCCTCTCTCACAGGAATGTTGTTAAGATTAAATGATGACATTTGTAAAAACATTCAGCAAAGGCTGTGTAACCTGAATGGCTTTTTCTAAGACAGCATTGATTGTAATCCCAATCTGGTCTTTCTGGGGAAGTCTTACTCTGACTTGCGCATATGAGCATTCCGGGACATTAATGGGGAAAGTAGGGGAATTGCTCCCACTCTCAGGGAGGCCTCTGGGGTGCTGGTCAGATCAGGGTGCAGACTGGATGTTTAATACCATCTGACCACACACTCTCCCCCCTACAAGTCCTCCTGCTGAGTGTGGTTAGGGATGAGGAGGACAGAAGCCACATTGCTGTCCCTAGAGTGGGACTCACATCTGCCCTCTAACACCGCGAACACCATCCTCCCTGCAGATCCTCGGCTCCACTATGGCCTTGGAAGTTGAGTCTGCTGACTCACCCTGGAGAACGAAGACCTCAACAAGGCAGAACTATGAGTTAGAAGAACCACAGCACAGTGTAAGGGTCAGCAGAGGCCTCCGTCTCAGCTCTGTCATTGAGTTCCCTTTGGCAAGTTATCATTAACTTCCCTGAGCTTTGACATCAAAGTAAGTTAATAATGAAACCCACCACACAGAGTTGCTGAACAGATAGACAAATTAAGAAACGCTTAGGCCAGATGCAGTGATGCACAACTATAATCCCAGCCCTTGGGGGGTAGAGACAGGAAGATTCAGAGTTCAAGGCTAGCCTCAGCTGGATTTTTTTAAAAGAAAAGAAATGATTGAAACAATATCCAGCAGTAAGTGCACACTCAGAACTCATCACCACAATCATTGTTGTGACAAAGCACTACTTTCTGCAGCAAAAGAGAAGACGGGTGATAAGACAGTTCCCTTGGAGTTTCTTCCTTAAGACAACACAGTAAGATGCACACACTTTCGCTGTGGGAGAAGCGCCACCTAAAGGCAGTTGCATCTCCCCATTCAGTTCTCTCTCGTGCATTCCAGCCATCACCCACATGTCTGGTCACTATTTTATGTGCATCCACACCAGCTAGCCTGGTCTCTTTATGAACTCAGCACATCCTGTCTAACCAATTGCACTGTTATGGGGCGCAGGGCTCTCTGAGGCTAGATGGTTTGTGTCTCCACTGGATAAACTCATAAGCAGGTTGGAGAATGTGTTTCAGGGTCCCCATCTAATCCAGGCTCCTGCATCTGACGAGGTCTAGCTGGACCAGAGCTACTTCAGAAGACAGAGTAGAGCTGAGCTGCAGCAGCTGAAAGATGCCTGCTCCAACAGGGTGTGATCAATAATTGATCTGGGATCAGCATTGCAGGATGGGGTAGGGATGTATGTGGACCTGATTCCTAGCACCTTTCATCATGTCTGGCAGCCTCAGGCAATGGACTCAGGGCAGGCTTAATATTTTTAACTCATTTCACGTGCACAGCTTCATTCACCTCCCAAATAAATTAATTATGGAGACTTTAAAGGATTTTCAGAGAGAATCTCATTACTAATTTCGAGTTCTGCCCTACCAATCAATAATTCTTTCATTTTTACATAGCAAGTGCAAGAGAAAAGGGGTTTAACTACAACAAAAAAATCCCTTTATTTCTTGCTTTCCCATCTCCAACCTTGACACTTGGTGAATGTCACGAAACATGCTCTGACTCTCAAACAGCACTGTGTCACTTCTGAGCATGACCTTAAAGAAAACTTGCCTTCGTTGGGCTTCTGGTCACTGAGAACTCAAGCTGTTGGCTAGTTGTCAGGATGCTGGAAAAAGCTATGCAGCCTTTGGGGGGAGAGAAGTCATCAATGGTCTTAACCAGCAGTGGACCCTGCAAGCCTTACAGCTGGCCAGACAGGCCAAATGTGTCAACTGGTGCAAAGGTGGCATGTCCGTTATGGGGGAAACCAGCAGCTCTCTGATTGGACTGGAGGCCTGCTCCATGGGAGGGAACTCCTTCCCAGTACTGAAAACCTAGTCAAAAGTCTATGGTTGGGGAGGTCATAAGTCGTAGGAGGGGAACTACTACTGTTACCTGTACAAATGGATATATTTTGCCCGCCAAACTGTTCTCTAAATAGTTGTTTATGCCCATATATTAATGTTACTCTCACTTTAGGTTGGAGAAGCTTCTCTTTTCAGACAGTGGTGGCTACTGGGATGACTCACAAGTCAACGAAGTGCTGAGAAGTAGTGACTGTGGAGTGTTCAACACGAAATGAGACATATCTGTCACCCCCTCCATTCTATCACCCCTCCAGACCGTTGTGGAAGAAGTGATGGAAAGAATGTAAGATTAAAAAGAAGGGAAAGACTGATTACAATGCTGTCTTCCAGGCACAAAATGGCCTGGACATGGCTGACACTACCTGCACAAAACATGCATAATAATAACATAAAAATACAAGAGAATCTAACTGGGGAAAAGGGGGGTCAATGGAAGGGAGGTTTGGGAGGGGAAAATTGGGGTTATGGGAGTAGATTACAATTGTGGCATATTGTATGTACTTATGGAAATTTTCAATAAAAGTTAAAAAAAAGAAAAAAGAAGGCCAGGCATAGAGGTGGAGGCCTTTAATCCCAGCACTTGGGAGGCAGAGGTAGGAGGATCTCTGTCAGTTCAAGGCCAACCTGAGACTACAAAGTGAATTCTAGGTCAACCTGGGCCAGAGTGAGACCTGACCTCAAACAAACAAACAAACAAATAAATAAACAAATAAATATGAAAATGTAGCTTTTACCTCCATCTTTTTTTCCATAGTTACCTCCATCTTGAATCCCACCAGCCTTGTCCACAAGAGAAACTCCTATTTATTCTACAAAATCCCTCTGCATTCATCTGAGGAGACGTCTGAGTCAGACATTCTTGGATTCCAAAGCTGCTTTGACACTTAGTCGCTAGTGATGACAGGCAAATGGCCTGAGTCCCAGAGTTCCCTCTATGAAATGGTACCATGTATATGACTCCCAGTAGTTGTGAGCAGTAAGTGGCAGGGCCACTCAGCACAGGCAGGGCGAGGCATACCTGCACTGCTAGAGCAGACTGAAGGCTGCCCTGCCTGACTGTCCCAATCTATGGCACTCTGCTCAGAGCTCCTACCACCCATACACAGTGCATTCTACTTTGTTTGGTGAGATGTGCTGTACCCCTCAGTAAATGTCAAATGCTGAGTTCATAGAGAGTGGAGACCCATCTCTCTCAGCTTCGCATCTCCAAGGTTTAGGAGAGTGTGGCCCACAGTAGATACTCAAATACAAATATTACTCCATTCGGCACTTTGCTATTCACAGGAGGTTCTGGAACTAGTTCCCCATGTATCCCATGGGACAAGGTGACTGGCATAACTATGTTTTTTAGTATGCCCATAATAGAAACGTGGAGGGCATGAGATCTGGAGACAGAGGTCCTGACTGAAATTTGGCACTGATTCACACAAACTGATAGTGCCTACTTCATGAGATTGTGACACAGGTTAGATTAGAAAAGCTGGCAAGTGCTTAATACATATGAGGTATTTTGTGAACTGTACATGTGTGGTCTCGTTTAATGCCCTCATCAACTCTCGTTATTATTCCCATGTTGCAGATGAAGCAACATGACCAGTGGAAAGATTTGTAAATAAATTATATAGTGTCATAGTGGTAGTAAACTTTGGAGCCAGGAATCAAGCCCAGCTTTATCTAAATCCAAGGTCTAAACTGAAACAAACCAATAACATAATATGAAATAGCTCTTGGCATCAGGCCATGCAGAAGCATGATCCATGAGAAAGGGGAAACAAACACAGTGACCCTCCACACTCCAGCTTACACCTCAGGGAGAGTTTCCAGGCTACCGTACAGAATAGGGCAGAGAGAGTGAAGACTTTCTGAGTTAATCAAAGCAGCCTGAGAGCCCAGATTGTGCAAAGGAGCTAGAGTGCACAGGGCAGAGCATCGGAGAGTAGAAAACACCACAGGGGATGGCAGGCAGGCAAGCAGAGACGGGAGAGAAATAGCTCTGAGGATCGGTGCAGGTACCACACAAAATCCATAGCTATGTACTGATGCATCGAGAAAAGTGCCAGGGGCCAGAAAAGAACCACCAGAAAGGAACCAATGTCAGAGCGTAAAGAGGCCCGGGACTTTGTGTTCCCATCTCACACTACATGGGCCTCAGCTAGAGTAACCATAAGGGCAGTGCCTCAGGAGTATGGCCAACAGACTGCCCTGGTCCTGCCTCACTAAACAAATAGTGTGTGTGTGTGTGTGTGTGTGTGTGTGTGTGTGTGTGTGTGTGCGCGCGCGCGTGTGTGTGTGTGTGTGTGTGTGTGCGTGTGTGTGTGTGTCTGTGTGTCTGTGTGTAGCCCAGAAGACAATCTCAGGTGTCATTCATTCATGAAGTGCCATCCACCTTTTTTTAAAAAATCATTTATTAATGAAAGAGAGAGAGAGAGAGAGAGAGAGAGAGAGAGAGAGAGAGAGAGAGAGCGCATGGGCATAATCAAGCCACTGCAAACGAACTCCAGACATATGAGTGAGTCACTGCATCTGGCTTTACATGGGTACTGAGGAATCAAACCCAGGTTGCCAGGCTTTGCCAGCAAGAGCCTTTAACTGCAGAGCCATCTATCCAGACCCCATCCATCTTTTATGAGACAAGGTCTCTCATTGGACTAAGCTGCCAATTAGGCTAGACTTGCTAGCCAGCAAGCTCAAGGGATCCTCCTATCTCTGCTGTGGCATAAGGATTACAAGTGCACCAATGCCTGGCTTTTGTATGTGAGTTCTGGTGATCAAAACACAGGATCTTGCTGTAAGCTCGAGCAACTATAGTTACTTCATATTCAATAAAGGTGCCAACAGTGTTAACTGGCATAAAGATAACATCTTTAACAAATGATGCTGGACAAATGGATAAATACTTGCAAGAAAATGAAACTAGACCCTCTCCTCTCACCATGCACAAAAATCAACTCCAAATGGATCAAAGACTTCAATGTAAGACCTGAAACTCAAAAAACCTGGAAGAAAAAATTGGGGTAACTTTTTATGAGATAGGAATAGGGAAAATCTTCCTGAACAAACCTCCGATAGGCCAGGAAGTACAACAATCAATTAACCATTTGAATCTCATCAAGCTAAAAAGCTTTTGTACAGACAAGCATACCATACTCAAAGCCAATAGACCACCATCAAACTGAGGGTTAATCTTTTCCAGCTACAATACAGATAGAGGTTTAGAACATATAAAGAACTCAAAAAATTAAATAAAAATGTATCAAACACCCTCTCACAAAATAGGAAACTAAACTCAACAGGGAATTCACAGAGGAAGAAATACAAATGGCCAAGTCCCATTTGAGAAAATGTTCAATGTCATTAATTATCAGAGAAATGCAAATCAAAATGAGACTACACCTTACTCCAGTCAGAATGGCAATCATTAAAATATCTACCAACAATAGAAGTTGGTGAGGATGTGGGGGAAAAGGAACCCTCATTCTCCACTGGTGGGAATACAAACTTGTATGACCACTTTGGAAAGCAGTGTGGAGGCTCCTGAACAGGATGGATATAGAGCTATCAAAGGACCCTCTACTGGGCATCTACCCTCAAGTTTCCTCGTGAAAGCACAGAGACATTTGCTCGACCGTGTTTATAGCAGCTCAATTTATATTAGCAAAGAGTTGGAACCAACCCAAATGCCCATCACTGGATGAATGGATATCAAAGTTGTGGTACATATACATTATGGAATTCTAAGCAGCTTAAAATAAAAATGACATAAAGAAATTTAAAGAAAAATGGATGGACTTGGAGCAGATCATTCTTAGCAACCACACACAAGAACAGAGAGCCAATATTCTCCCTCATATGTGGTTTTTAACCAGGTTCAGCCTGAACATTAAAAAAAATCTGTCAAGGAATAGAGAGACTGTAAAAGGGGATGGGAAGAATTGGGGGGGGAAGAAAGGGAGGGTGGGGGAACTCATAAAATAAACTAATAATGAATTGACACCATATAACCCTAGCTTTAATACAGTAAGCTCCTGGGGAAGCTGTGGGCACCACCTGGTATGAGGGGCCATCAATAGAATAGGAAGAAGCCTAACCTCAAGAATAATTGCTCAGGCCTGCATCTCCCTGTCCCAGTTATTGGTTCCTTCCCATACTGAGGTGTTGATCAAAGAGACCCACGAGGTCCCCAAAACGTGAAAGACTTCTGTCAAAGCTCTTGAATACCTATCCCAGGCCTAAGGTAAGACCCTATTGCTGAAGAAATCACAGAGTGTCATCAAACAACACCAAGAGATCCTGGTTGATCCAGAATGGTAACCAGCTCCCAGATGGTAGCATGTATACCAACGGAAGGTGTTACATGAGCTTCCAGGGGAAATTGGTCAATGATATTTGGAGAAAGCAGAGACCACTGATATATAATATAGACAGTTGTCACAAGAATGCTGAACACACTGCTATATGGAAGAGATCAGCAAGTCAAGAAGTGTTCATCTGTGCAATAGTGGTGCCAAACCTAGAAGGGTAATCAACAGCTTACTGATTGGCTAAGAGATCTGCTTAGTGACAAGAAACCCTTAACAGGAGCTGGAATCCATGGCAAAATCTTATGGGGACCAAGAACCTGGGCACCTAGGGGCAATTCTTACTACCAGAGAGCTACAGAGACATACATAGCAATGCTTGCCTCATTTAACCTATATTGATCTCACTCTCTGATGGAGATTCTGTTTGTGTTTTTCAGAAGACAGTGAGAGAGCTGGGGACAACCCAAGTCCACCAAGACATTGGATTATGGCTGACATCCTGGCAGGAGGCAAACCACCCAAATGAAACCTACTAGAAAGTGATGAGATAAACAAGAGACAAATTACCACAGCAAGTCTGATAAGCCATGAAAAAGAGAGACACCAATGATACCCAACACAACCCGGGCAAAGATCCAGAGATACTTAAGATCTCAACAATAAAGCAGGCTTAAAACTCACCCACCATGACTCAGGGAACTAAGTGGAAGAGAGGTTGGAAAGAATGTAAGAGCCATAGAGGGGAAGAACATCCAGAGATATCGCCCTCCTTGGCAACCAACAATGCACAAAGGGGGAAGAAAATAAAAGAGTTTCAGGAAAAATGTCTTGCTGCTTTCTCCAGCAGGCTATCTCTGGTGCAGTTCATAACCCCCTAACCTATGGACAGATCTAGTATGCTCACTGAGGAAGGACCTCAGTGCATAGGAGTCAGAGAGGAGGGAAATGGGGACACCTTCTCAAGATTTGCTCATACAATGTATATACTTACTCAAAAGAAAGATATTAAATAAATAAAAAAAACTCAGGGTCTCATGAGTTCACCAACTGAGCTATCTCCCCAGCCTCGAAACTCTTCAATAACCGTGTCCTCATTTGAAAAAGAAGGGTCAACTAGAGAATAGAGAAGCCTTCAATTGGGGTTTTTTTCTGTTGTTGCCTCCTGGTTAGATTTGGATTGTGTTGTGTGGAAGGTGATACAATACTGTTAAGTGATGTGTCCCTAGATGCCATATCTATATGCACATAATGCCCTTTATTGGTGATGCTAATTTTGATCTCATGAGTAAGATGTGTCCTGCAGAGCCCAGCTCCCCTCACCATCTGTGCCCCAGCCCACAGTCCTTCAGAAAATGGCTGTCAGGCCATGATTCTCAGGACCAAGGTTCTGCCACCAACAAGCAGTGGCTGGGCTGGGGCTCTTCTAACTCTTCTGCCTCACTCTGGACTAATGGTGGATGACGGGAAGACAGCAATGGTGGGGTTGAAGATGCAAGGTTTGTTTTTACAGTTAGTAAACTGTGAGGAGGAACTTGGAGTTCTTGTTGAAAATTCTATTCCTTACCACACCTCCCCCTCCTAGATTTAACTTCTCTTGTTGATTCCTAACTTTTCTTAGAATGTTTGCAAAACTGTGACCTAAAAAAAAATCTGTGTTTACCTTATTGTCATTATTTCTGAAAAAATAACTATATCCTAGAAAAATTCAACTCTGTATATATATGTAATATTAATTATATATCATAATATTTATATATATTTACAGAGGCAGAGAAGTACTCAATCCTTCAAAGGTGAAGCTTATAATACCTTAGCTTCTATTCAAAAATAACCAAGCACACAAATAAGGAGAAACATATAATCCATAATGAACGGAAAAATCAAATCTATGGGAGAAGATCCAAAAATTACCCAGATTAGGAAATCAGTTAAAAACAGATTGAAATCTTAAAGACAGCTGAGGAAACATGATGAACAAATGAACAAGGATGGATGATTCCCCAAGAAGACTTCTCAGTGGGAGCAATGCATTTAGAGACTCGGGATGAGCTCACTTTGGAATGACACAGAGAGAAGACATTGGAAAAATGCCACTAAAGAATTAAAAGAAAACACTGCCTACTTAAACATCTCTACAAGCAAATACATATTTCCAAATGTAAAAGTTATTCAAACTCTGCCTAATTGCCTCCTAGTTAGTAAATATCTGTTTTGATTTTCTAAACTACTTGAACATACTTATAAAAATCACAAAACACATGTTAAGACCACTGGCCTACTCTGGACACTCATGTGTGAAATCTCAAACTAGTGGGAAATCAGTCCATCTCATGGATCCTACTATAAACACTCCCAGCATGACCTGAAGGCTTGAATCTCACGTGGACCTTGGGTGGCAGGGCACATGGTAAGGCAGTGAACTATTAAACAGAGAATTCCAGGTGGGAAAAATATTTTCATATACAATATGCACACGTTATACATCCTAGGGGATCCATTCCAATATGGACCCAAAATAACTAAGAATGAGAATTTATTAAGTCCATACCATCCAGTCATTCTAACTAAGCCCGCCACTGTCGGTAACTTTAATATGTGCAACACTGAAAGTGAAAAGTCACAGCCATTGAACAAAGCAAGAATTGATTATCATCCATCGCTTCTTCTAAAGGGCTTTTAGAGTCATCAAATACTTACATATCATTTTGTGCATAAAAGGGATATAGATGCAAAATACATTGCTTAAAGTATTACTTCAGATGCTTTCATTCTGTGTGAAATGGTGACTTGTATGAGTGCCGTGTGTGGTCTTTGGGGGTATTGATTCTTTCAGACCTCTGATAGTCCTTCTGCAAGTCTTGCTTAGAAAACTCCTTTACCACAAGATACCAAAGGAGAGGTTTCAAATGAAAACTGGGATTTATGTTCATTTCTGATAGGACCTTATAGAAAATTTACAGATTTGTAAGCAATGGTAATTACACCCTAGCAGCCCTCTGGATTGCATCTTTTGTAGTTTTCCACTGAGTGTAGATCATATCCCAATTTAGGAGTTTAAAACATAAAAAAGTGTTCTCAGAACCAGTAGAATAGAGTATGTTCTAGGAACTTTCACTCACCACTTAAATGATGTCAAGCATATTCATGTTATCACTATATTTTAATATCTATAGGAAAGACAGCATAGTCTCTGTTATCAATAAGTTGGCACTAAAGTATAGCAAAAAATATCAAAGGCTATAGTACAGATTAGCTTAGTGACGAAGTGCGTGGTTGGCAGGGTTCAATCCCTATCACCAACAAATAATAGATATGAACTATCTCTGTGGTCACAAAGCTACATACAACCCCAACCAGAAGCCTGCGCACTTGACAGACAACCCCCTTTACTGACAGAAAACCAGTGATGGAGCTTGGAAGACAAACCAGGTTTCCTTATCTCTAAATATATGCGTATGCCAAAAAATAAATAAATAAAATAGCAAAATCCAGAACAGACCTGAATAGAGACTTAGCAATTTCTGCATAGTTTTTCAACAATTCTTTTAAAGAACTCACAATCAATGTTGGAGGCTCTTTATATAAGTGTCATAAAGGCATGCTTAGCTATGTCAGTTCTGGTTCCAGAATGTGAGTAGATGGAAACATTTTATTGGCACCAAAGGCTTCCATAGACGTTACTACAGACAAAGAGAGCACGCTGTGCATGTGCTCATCTGTGTGTGGTCGTGTGTGTGTGTGTCCCTGTGTGTGTGTGTGCTCATCTGTGTGTGTGTGTGTGTGTGTGTGTGTGTGTGTGTGCATGTGTAGGCCAGAAGATGTCTGTCATTTCCTCAACTCACTCTCCATTTTTATTTTTTCAGACAGTCTCTTACTGAACATAAGGTTCACTGATCCAGCAAGATAGCTAGCCAATGAGTGTGAAATGTCCTGTCTCCACCTCACCAGAGCTGGGATGCCTGGCATTTTACACAGGGACTGGAGATTTGAACTCAGGTACTCATGCTGGCCCAGCAGGCACTTTACTCCTGGAGCCATCTCCTCAGCCCAGAGAAAGGATTTTAATAGTTTTCATATAGGCATCAGTAAAGGGCACAGTCTCTAAGGTTAGACTGTTGGGTCCAAATTGCACCAGCACTACTCACCACCTGAGTGACTTCGGGCATGCTATTTCTCGTCTTTGTACTCAGTTTCCGCTTCTGTAAGTGGAGGCGATGGTGCAAGGATGAGGATTAAACCTGCATCAAGCATTAAGGATGGCACTATTCCATTCTGATACCTAAGTTGGTGTCCTACCAGGAGTAAAGGCCCTGTTGCCTGGACTGTGTGTGTGACTGAGCATGTTGATAATGACAGATTGAGTGTTGCTTCTCCCAGACACGCACATCAGTGGGTGAAGAAGAAAAGTTGGAAACCATTTTGTCATGTACCTACAGTTCAGTTCACATTTTAAAATATCATGTTTATAAAAGTGCAGCTCTGATTTCACTTAACCCTGAATGGATGTTTCAAACCTTGTTTTCTATATGGCCTCCGATGATTTCTTTTAAGTGGCACCAGAGGAATGTGCAATTAATACCGAACAAGTGGAATGGAACTTCTTAGGATCAATACCCATTTTTTCTTTACTTTATAATTAATGGAATGACTGCTATGCGCTGGCAAGTACAACATACAATAGAAAAACCCACAGGGTAGGGGTAGAAGCTGGTGAATGCACACTACTTGCATATTGCAATACTTTTCAGTCCTTCCTCACTTTTCCTGAGGCTTTGTTTGAAAGCTTCTGCTCCGTTTTACCGCTCCATTTCCCCTATTTTTCTGGGAACAGTGATTTAAGCTTTATGAACTTGTTTAGCAGTGAATGGAGATGTGGGCTTGCTGTAGCTTTTACAAGGCATGAAGGGAAACTGGCACCCAGAGCTGCATGACCAGGAGGGAAGCCTGGGGCACAGAGTAAGGGGACGCAAAGTGAAGTTTGGTTCAGGGGCCCCAGAGCCTTGGTGACCCAATGCAGTCCACAGCAGGTGTGTCTCCTTCTGAAGAGAAGCTCCAGAATTCCCTCTCTCGGCTTGTGAATTTCCGGGGGACTGATCCCAGCTATTCCTAGAACAATTTATCTTCAAGATTGAAGCATTTGGAGAGTTAAAGGGTTTTATAATTCTGCTTAGAAAAAAGTTGAAAGATGGACTGGCGAGACAGCCCAGTTAAAAGTGCTTGCTTTCAAAACCTACTGACCTGGGTTCAATTCCCCAGCACCCACGAAAAACCAGGTTCACAAAATGGCTCGTGCATCTGGAGTTCTTTAGCAGTGGCAAGATTTTCTCTTTTCTCCCCCCCCCACTCTCTGCAAATAAATAAATAATATTAAATTTTTGAAATATGGTAGCTGGGGAGATGAGGTGGCTGTGTGCTAAAGTGCTTGCCATGTAAGCATGAGGAATTCAGTTCAGATCAGCAACATCCAAATAAAAGCCAGGAGCTATTGCACACAGCTTTAATCCCAGCACTGGGGGAGCAGAAACAGGAGGATTCCTGGGACGTCCTGGCCAGCCAGTCTAGCTAAACCCATGAGCTCCAAGTGAGCTGGATCAGTGAGATGTTACTCATTCACGGGAAATGAGATGGAGAGTAACTAAGGAAAGGATCCAACATCAAGCTCTGCCTCCCTCCACATACGAAGATGCAGGGGCATCTCCACACACATACAAACGTGTACACACACACTCCAACCATACACACCCACATACACAAACATGTACACAGTCATCTACACACATATACAAATGTACACAGTCATCTCCACACATATACACCCACACACATATACAAACATTTACACAGTCATCTCCACACATATACAACCACACATTTATACAAACATGTACACAGTCATCTACACACATATACACGTACGCACTTATACACATGTACACAGCCATCTACACACATATACAAATGTACAGTCATCTACACACATATACACCTACACACTTACACAAACACAAACGTACACAGTCATCTACACACATATACATCCATGCACATGTACACACTCATCTCCACATTTACATACACATCCGCACACACATACAAACATGTGTACACACTTATTAACACCCACATATATACTCACATCCCAATTTTTAAAATATGTTCTATTCAAAAATAATATTTCTCCAGGAAAATATGCTTGATCATTAGAACAAAATGAGTAGAAAGGGACTTTCTTTAGAGTGATTTTCTGAACATTAAAACAAACAGGAGCAATAATTATTCATTGCTACATGCTCTAATTACTTTCTGTTTCTAAAATTATATTGAGGGCATTTCTCTTAATATAAGTGGTTTGACTCATTAATATTTCATAAAATTGCCTGCACTATTTTTATAAGTTGTATTTTAAGTTTAGTAAATTTGAAATTGAACTGACTTCAAGTGACTTTTGGGTGTAAAGTGAAATAGTTCTGATCTGATTGTTGAGTGTCAGCTAATGAAAAAAAGTTTATACTGCCCTGCTGCAGTGATATGCTTCATCCAACATGAATCACAAAATTTGGAGGTTTGGGCTGGAGAGATTGCTCAGCAGTTGCGTGAAAAATCTTACACCCTGGGTTCAATTCCCCAGTACCTACATAAAGCCTGATGCACAAAGTGGCACATGTATTTGCAGTGGCTAGAGACCCTGGCACACCCAATTCTCTGTCTCTCTTTTCATTTAAAAGTTTTTTGAGGTTTAGTTACACTGTATATCTACACAAAATTATAGAAAATGCTCTATTTTGACTAGTAGAACATTACATCTTGTCTGGACACAAGTGTATATTGTGTATAATAGACAGTCAATTTCAAGGACAATTTTCTTTCATAGATTTAATCATTTAGTAAAAATATTGTCTAATATTGAACGAGTGTTGCACCAAAAATTGCATCTGTATTATTATTTTAAAATAAATAATTTAGGATGGAAGGAGAGTACTTGTCTAGCATGTACAAAACCCTGGGTTCAATCCCCAGCACCACAATAAATAAATGAACACATAAAAAGAAATAAATAAATTGAAATAGCTTTATCACCAATGTTGGACTTTTAATTTTGGGGTGTGTGTGTGTGTGTGTGTGTGTGTGTGTGTGTGTGTGTAATACGTGTGGTATGTGTGGTGTATGAATGCAGGCATGCAGGCTCACACATATGTGTATGAATGTGTGTGAGCAGGCTCACAACACCAATGCACATATGTGTATGCATGTGTGTGTATGTAGGTTCACACACCAATGCACACATGTGTAGGGGCCAGAGAAGGACATTGCTCCTCTGCCTTATTTCCTGGAGACAGGGTGTCTCACTGAACCTGGAGCTAGTTTTTCAGTGAAACTGGCTGACAGCAAGCCCCAGCTATACTCCATTATCTTTTTAATTAATTTTGGTTTAAAGTTTATTTTGTCAGATATTAATGTAGCCACACCTGCTTACTTTTTATTTCCACATGCTTAGAAAATCATTTTCCATCCTTTCACCCTAAGGAGATTACTGTCTTTAGAGGTGAGGTGTATTTCTTAAAGGCAGCAGATGGAAGGGTCCATTTTCCTGATTCACCCTGCTAATCTGTGTCTTTTTATAGGGGAGTTAAGTCCATTTATATTTAGAGTTATAACTGTGAGGTTTGCTTTAAGCCCTGCGATGTTGGAGGGTTTATGTGGGTTGATGCCTCACGTGCTGTTATTAGCACAATGATTTTGATTATCGTGATTATTCTCTATTACACTCCTGAGGTAGGTTGCTTGTCTCTTCTGTGTGGACTGTCTCCCATGGTATCTTCTGTAAGTTTGGCTTTGTGTTCATATAATCATAGAACTTTCATGGAACAGTTTCAATTCTCCATCTATTATTAGGGATAGCTTTGCCAAGTACAGTAGTCTAGATTGGAAACCATACTTCTTTAGGCCTAGAAGAGCATTGTTCCAAGACCTTCTTCCTTCATGGTTTCTAATAAGAAGTCTGAGGTAAGTCTGATGGGACTGCCTTGTATGTGATGAGTTTTTTCTCTCTTGATGCCTTGAGCACTCTCTCTTTACTTTCTATGTCTAGCATTTTAACATAATATGTCTTGGGGAATTCCTTTGTTGGTCCTGTCTGCTTGGAGTTCTGTGGGTTTCTTGTATCTGGAACTTTCTGTTTAAGATAAGGAAAGTTTTCTTGTATAATTTTGTTGAAAATATTTTTATGTCTTTGGCCTGGGTTTCTTCTCCCTCTGGGATGCCCATGATCCTGAGATTTGGTCTCTTTAGGGGATCCCATAAATCCTTCAGATTTTGTTCACATGATTTTTTAAATTTCTTGAAACCTATGGAATCCCTATTAATTCCTTCTGTCTTATGTTCAAGGTCTGAGAATCTGTCCTCCAGGTAATCAACTCTGGGACTGATAGATTCAAAGGAGGCTTTTAAAACCTCTGATTTTTGGTTTCTGCTATATTTTTATCCATAGTCTCCACTTCTCTGTCAGTTCCAATTTCCAATCCAGTTTTGTTTTTGTTTCTTGGATTTCATTTTTAAGTTAAGTCCTCATCAAACTTAATCAGTTGATTGTCTAGCTCCTCCCATAGTTGGTTCACCTTCAATTTGCTTAATGCATTTTTGTATTTGCTCATATTTTTCTCCATTAAATTCAGTCTGATGTCTATGCTTGTGTTGTTGAGTTTCATCTCATTTACATGTTTTTTAACAATTTCCATTCAGCCATCATCTTCTTCATGATCTCATTACAGTTATAGTTGTGAGTTATTTTATTCTCACTTTGGGATTGTATTTTTTTATCCACTGCATTTTCACTGGCCTCTTCCATTTTGAGACTAAGAGTCATAGATTGGGAAGTCTCAGCTTGAATTTCTGTTTGTTTGTTTGTTTGTTTTTGCATTGGTTTCTCCCCATTTCTGGATAAGGGTATAGTTTTCTTGACTCCAGGTCAATCTAGGTTTTTGTTGGGTATGTGATGAGTGTTCTATATACCAGTTGGGTTTGTGATAGCATTGTAACCACAGATCCATTATATGCTGAAGTTATGGGTGTGCCAGCTCTTCTGGGCTGGTGTCTGGCAAGTAATATAGTATGGATGTCAGAGCTCTTTGTTGGCTGTAGTCTCCAATGTGTCTTGCTACTGGGTCTCAGGAGTGTTCAGACCTGACCTCTTTCCCCAGTGAATCCCTGTTGGTTGGGTTACAGAGCTCCTCCTGTTCCCGTTCCCCCCTGGAAGGTGCCTGTCAGGGAGCTATTGGTCTCTTGTTAGAATTGGACCAAGGTCCCCTGGGGAGAGCTGTTCAGCATGTTGCACCCCTAACAGTGTGACTACTAGGTTTAAACACACCCAAGACTCTCTCCTGTATGGGGCATTCTGTCTCCAGGTAGGATCTGTTCTTCACCAGACTTTATCCCTCTGTACACACATGCTCAGGCTTAGATCCCCCACACAGGCCTCCTTCCCCTGACTGGGTTGCACCAGTGGTAACACCTCCAGAGCTCCAGTCTCAGGAGCCCAGAAGCTGTTCACCAGCCTTCAGCAGGCCGACCTGGATTCTGACCTTCCCCACTAGGGACAGAGAATCTAAGCTCTCCTAGGGCCCAACTTTCAATGGGCCATCCTGTTTCCACACATCGGTTCCTCCCTGCCCCCTGATATCCCACCAGACTTTAAGTGTGCTGTTTTGACCTTTGGGAAGAAGTCAGTAATTGTTTTATCCTCTGGTCTATGTGGCTCACTCAACTGGGTGGGGTGAGGAAAGTTCTCCAACACATACCTCTGGTTTTTTTCCCCCTGCAGCACGGCTTGCAGTGCCATGAGCAGCTGGGAGCTGTGGCTGGGAGCCGCGCATCAAGCTTCTAGTTGACTGTGTGTAACGTCTACCTGTCTCCTACTTACTGAGTTAAAAACTTTCTTACACCTGTTTGGTTTTCAGACTGTCGGTGTGCTTTTCTTTTATCATCTCTTTATCTCCCCTCCACCTGCACTGGAGTGGCTAGCATGTCACCATCTTCCCAGAATTCTAGTCTTCCATTTTGATGTCATCATTTTCCCTCCTACTATGCAGGTTTTTTTTAAACTTTCCTGTGCCTTGAGATGCCCCTTTCTGCCTGTGGAACTTGGACACCCAGAAATGGACTCTCCCAGTTGGCATTGTGAACAAGACTCGAATCATACACACATAAATAACTTTTAAAAAGCTTCTCTAACCAAAGGTGAAAACAACGCTAATCTATGTGCAAAAATAGACATAGAGGGCAGCTTGATGGACACACAACATGAGCATTTAGCCAAACTACAGTCCTCCTTGGAGCCCAGTAATAAGCTTTTGACTAGGTTTTCAGATAAGCCTAGGTTTCCCTCCCATGGAGCAGACCTTAAATCTAATCAGAGAGAAATTGGTTACCTCCATATCAGTCATGCTACTATTGTGCCACTGGGCACATCTTATCTGGCTAATTGGTTGGGCAGTTCACAGGGTCCGCTGCTTGTTAGGACTCTTGATGACTTTCTCCTCCAACAACCTGCATAGGACCTTCCAGCATTATGGCAGCTGACCAACCAGGATGAAGCCTCCAGCTCTGTTCAAACAGTTCTCAGTGCCCTGCAACAAAAACAAGTGAAGTCTTCAGCACTAGGGTCTTACCATCTAGCTGTGGTGGGCACCCAAGAGCACTGACAACAGCCTGTGTTGTGTTGGGGGCCTCACGGGAAAGTAGTTCCATCAGTCTTGAGACTGGGATTTTCTTATAATAACCCATGGCTTATGGGGTCAGTATTATCTACCCACACAGAGTACTTTTGTTCAAACTCTTCCTTAAATTTGTATCTTTTCATTAAATAACAAAGAAGTAGGTTTCCATCAAGCTTTTTCATGTTTGAATCTTCAGTATCCCCCAACTGCTCGTGTGTTCAAAGCTTTGTTACAAGCCTATAGTTCTATTGGGAAGTAGGGGGATCTTTAGGTGAAATGGCACAGCTGGGGGAAATTAGATCTTTGGGATACACTCTCTAAAGGGGCAATGGGGCTCTAGCCCCTCCTCTTCCTTTTTGCTTCCCTGCCCCCAAGAGGTGAGCAAGTTGCCCCACTACACTCGGTGTGGCCTCACCTCAGGTGTTCCACTACACACTCCCATCATGATGTGGTGCCTCACCTCAGGCCCAAACCAACAGAACCAACTCACCATGGACCAGAACGCAGAAACTGTAAGCCAAAGCAAACCCTTTAAGTTAATTATCTCAGGTATTTAATAACAGTAATAGAAAACTCACTAACATATTTTATGATCAAAATACAAGGATTTAATTCTGCTGTGAACCTGATCTTAATTGTAACTGTCCTCATTAGGAAAACTGTCTTAGGGAAAGAAATTTTCCAGTCCTCATGGACTTGTCTTTAACTTCTGTATTCACTGATACAGGCTACCATATTTCAATTGTTAATTGAGGGGAGTTCTCCACCTTTTCTCAAAGGTTAGTCTCATCGCCTACATCTCTAAACTATAGCTATTATGAACACTAATTTGATATCATGGAATAATAGACCTTAAGGAAGCACATACTTCACTAATTATCCTTTGCACAATGTCCTGGTGCTGCAGCCTCTTTGTTCTGTGTGAGGTTTGAGCAGGCATTTGATTGATAATAGGGAGAGAGAGAATATAAAAAGATAAGTCTATTATCCTTTAACAAGACTGCTATCAAACATTCTCTCACCATCTGCAAGTATCAGGGTTTTGTTTCCAACAAATTCGCCTACTTTAATTATTATTATGACAGTAATCAATAAGTGTCACTTAAACAATACAGCTAATATCACAGACATTTACAAAAGAGACTCTCGTGTCCAGGCTCTCATTTATGTGTTCGTAATCCATCCGTGGATGTTCCCAGCTCCAGGCACTGCACTAGAGGACAGTGATGAGCAAGCTAGGCATGGCATAAAACATACAGAGCTTTGCATTTGCACTGGAAATAGTCACAGGCACACGGGTAATTACAAAGTGTGATAAGAGCTACTCCAAGAGCTGTAACAAATAATAGCTGACATAGGGTTGGAGTTGATTGGGGTTTGGAGGGGGAAAGTAGGATGCAATTGGTCTGTAGGCAATAACCAAGATTATCATTGTCAAGAGTCTAACATTGTGTGTGTTAGGCAATTTGTTGGAACCCCTCAAGAGAAACTGAATGTAATCATGATGACTTCTAGGTAGCAACAGATGGTAACCCCTAGTGGCTTGCTGAATGAAATAATATATCACATCTGGGCAGAAGCACTAAGACACACCTCATGGATTGTCTCATTTCTTCCTGTTGTCATGCTCCACATTCCATGTTCTGGAGTCAGAAGGACACAGAGCAATCCTGAAGACATCCCATACTGGACAGGTAATATGAGCAAGAAATAAACCATTGTAGTTTAAGCCGTTGAATTCTACAGCCATTCATTATCAGAAAATAACTAGACTAGCAGTTCTGGAAATGTGGACCTCAGACTCCTTAGACCCCAGTGCACCCTCAAGCCTTGTCAAGTGTTCATGAAATCAAAACTATTTCAAAACAATACTGAGGCACATTGACATTTACATTAACGGTGGGAAAGCAATGGTGTGTAAAACTTGGCCCTAACCACATGGCAAAGAGGCGTTTAGTATCAGTGTCACTCAGTCACAGCCCTAATGAAGGCAAGTTTACATCACTACATAATGGGACACGAAAAGGAATAAGTTAGCTCACTGTAACTCAGTGTAATATCCCTTGTGATGAAATAGAAAGTGGGCATAAAGTCCTTTTCTGCATATCACGGCACTATGGTTCGTCCTGAGGAAAACTGCTTATGATCACTTCACTACAAGCTGAATTAGCCAGTATGGCATTTAAAATTATCTTCGCATTTTAAAATACAATGGACAGGCAAATTATAGTATTTTGGAATTAATTATTTGACAAAAAACTTCTTATCAATAATAAAAATAAAGTTGTCAAGTAATTTTGAAGAACTTGAATCTGTGACTACGATCTTGACAGTTTCTAATACTCCTGATTTTTTCTAATGAGATCAGTGGTGACATGAATGGATGTGTGCATTTTGATTTTTGAATAGAGAACCCTGTCAACATTTAAAGATCTGTATAACTCAACAAACCAGATTTTCCAGATGAGCAATGCATTGCATCACAATCCCATTCATGAGCAACGGACATATGCAAAGAGCAAGACAGATCCGTGGATTCTGATTTCAGATTCCACATGGTTATTAGTACATTTTCTGTGAATATAAGGAGATACATTGCACATGATAACTTTGTAAAGAAAAGAGGTTAGTTTCACTCGTAGCTTTGAAGGTACAAGGCCCTCGCACCTACATCAGCTCAGCTTTTGGCAAAGGCATAGTGGAGGGTGGTTGCCAGAGAGATTCATGGCTCAAGTTCAGGTTTGGGTAACTACTTTCTCTCTTCTTGAAAATGCACACTTGCAGACCAGCATTCCCTGCTGAGAGCAACGCTGCCAATGACAAAGGCCCTCCTCCTAGGCCCTGGCTCTTAAAAGCCTCATCACCTTCCACACTGCCACACTGGAAACCGAGCTTCCAACACATGCACCCCGTGATGACAATCCATATCTGAGCTATAATAACACTGTACAAACAACCTCTGGCCTTGTGTTTGAACCCCAGCAATTGGGAGAAAAGAAAGATCTACCATATGTAACATCCTATAAAATGTTCACAATTATCTAAAAGGGTTCTTACTACACTCCTGCTCCTTTTGCCAATATATGTCTTTGAGGAGCTACAGATTCTTCATGAATTTAAAGTAGAAGAGATGAGAATCCATCTTCTTCTGTTGTCAGATACAAACATAGATACCTAATACTACTCTTTTTTTGTGGTTGTTGTTTTATTTTGTTTTTGTTTTTCAAGGTAGGGTTTCTCTCTAGCCCAGGCTGACCTGGAAATCACTATGTAGTCTCAGGGTGGCCTCAAACTCATGGTAATCCTCCTAACTCTGCCTCCAGAGTGCTGGGATTAGAGGCATGCACCACCATGCTTGGTTTCTTGTTATTATTAGTAGTAGTAGTACTTTTTATCTTGGAAATACAGCTTTTTTCACTATTATCACAGATATAATAGATTTATCATTTTGAAGGAACAGAATTTTGAACATTTTAATTTTTTTAGTTTTACTAATGTGACAGATATTAATAAATATAATCTAAGTAGCTAAAGATCTTTGGAATTTTTATTTAAGAATATGAATGGTTTCTGGGAGGAAGTTTTTGAGAACTGCTTGTAATGGTTAAGTTTCATTGCCAACTTGACCTTTTTAGTCATCTTGAGTGTGTCTCTGAGGATCTTCACAGGAAAGCAGCCTCTCAGTAGGGAGCAAGATGTAAGGAAGCTCAGAGGAGCTAGAAATGAACATCCCTTCATGGGAGGGCAGTGCAGGAAAGAAATTCCAGACTCAGGAAGCCAAGTCTGGGAAAGGGTTGCAAGACCCCACCCTAAGGCTCTATAAAGGGGAAGGAAATTTCTCTCCCTTTGACCCCTGCCTGTTTGCTGGCATGTGGTGTTGGTGATGGCTCCTCTCTCTCTCTCTTTCTCTCTGCTTGGGCCTGTGAAAGTGGTCTAGCCCTTTTCACCATTATGGATCTGTAGCTTCACTAAATCATTTCCACCCATAACTGTGCCTGGTTTGGAGATTCATTCCAGCAGCATGTGGCTGACTGACTCTGCTGCTCTAATCTGTCCTGCCTATGCCAATATGGGTCTGGTAAGGAGACAGACGCTCTACTAACCTGAACAGGGAAATGGTGTAAATGCTCATTAACTATAACAAAAGAGTAACTCTAAAAATGTAAAATGAATGCTACATAACACTGGAGGGCCAAGAAAGAGTACCTGCCCACCCAAGGAACGATAAATTTGGAAGTGGGGTAGTTCCCCAAGCTGAGATTCAGACCTCATTGGAACAGGTGTTATTGGGGACTATGGATAGCAGAAGTGCCTTGGATTTCTAGGCAAGCTCTGCTTCTCATCATCAATATAAATAGGGGATCCCATAGAGAAGTTACCTTCCCATTGCTGAGGCAAAACATCTGACCCCAAGCAGTTTGTGAAAGGAATGAGTTGATTTCCTGCTTGAAGTTTCAAGAAGTTTCAGGGAAAGAACGGCAGGAGCAGACAGCAGGGAGTCGCATCTCCACAGCAGCATGGAGGAAGTAGCCAGGCAGCAAGCAGGGCTAGCATGCAGCATCCTAAGAACACACCCCCTGCAGCAAGGCTCCATCTGGCAGTATATGTGTGTCAACCACATCAGAGAGAGCCACAGGGGCTGAGCTTGGTGGGGATCTGTGTGTGCTCTGGTCTGTGTGGGTGAACTGTCATCAAAAGAAAGAAGAAACAATAGCACCCCAACCAGGAAGAGAATCTCCATTCTCACAATGCCTCTTAGTGCTCTCTACTGACACAGCTTAATCTTGTATTTGCTGCAAATATGACACGTTTAATGCTTCTTCATGAAGCTGGCAGGAAAGGGTGAACAGGCAGCTGTGAAACAATAAATCATGAGTTGGCACGCTGACAAAGGTAAGACCCTATTGCTGAAGAAACCACAGAAAGTCATCACACAACACCGAGAGACCCGGAGAGATCCAGAATGGTAACCATTCTGCTGGTAAATGGTAGCGTGTGTAGTGCTGGTAGGTGCTACATAAGCTGCCAGGGGAAACTGGCCAATGATATTTGGAGAAAGCAGAAACCACTGAAATAAAATTCAGACTGATGTCATGAGAATGCTGAACACACTGCTGTATGGAAAAGACCAGCAAGTCAAGAAGTGATCACCTGTGCAATAGTGGTGCCTAAACCTAGGGAGGTAATCAGTGGCTTTCAGATTGGCTAAGAGATCCACTCAGTGACAAAGAACACTTAACTGGAATTGGGATCCAGGGCAAAATCTTATGGGTACCAAGAACCCAGGCTCCAAGAGGAAATTCCACTACCAGAGAACTACAGAGAGGCTACACCCAATAGAATCTTGCCAAATTAGCAATGTGTCTCTTTTACTCTATACTGATCTCACTCTCTGATGGAGATTTTGTTTGTATTTTTCAGAAGGCAGTGAGAGAGCTGTTGTCAACCCAATTCCAACAACAAGCCATGAGGAACCACGAGGAGACATGAGGGGATAAACTATGGGAATATGTTTGTTATATGTTCACATATTAAAGCTACCAGTAACAATCATTTTTAAAAGGCCAAAAAAAGAAAATCAAAGATCGTCAAACATTTCTAAAACAGCAGTAAATAATAGATTATAAATCTATACCTTTAAAAATTGAAACATTTTCCAACCTAGAATTCTTTATTATCCCTCGTATAATTATGAAAGTAGAATAAAAACATTTGCATATATGCAAAAGAAAAACAAGGGTGAGGAGATGGCTCAGCAGGTAAAGGTGCTTATTCACAAAGCCTGTGGTTTTGATTCCCAGCAACCATGTGAAACCAGACTCACAAAGTGGCACATGCATCATTTGCAGCTACAAGGGCCCTGGTGTGCTCACATTACCTCTCTTTCCCTCTCTCTCTCTCCCTCTTCTCTCTTTTTCTCTCTTGCATATAAATAAAATTTTTAAAACAGCAGCTCCAGGTTCAGTGAGAAACTCCACCTCAAGGAAACATGAGGAAGAATGACAGAGGACACCCAAAGTTCTTTTCATGCACGCACACTGGGCACATGCATCTGCACATACAGCACACACACAAGCTACGCCATAATTCTACACACACAAGTGCAAAAAATCCGCTGTTGCAGAATTTTAAAATCTACATGTTAACAGACATGTCTGCAAAGCATGTCTAAGTCTGGAGGGCTGCCAGGGGCCCAGAGCAGGGTGTGTCTTATGTGGGTGAAATTCTGTAGCAAGATTTTTGTACTGCAGGAACCAAAAAGAGATTGATGGATCATTAAAAAGGGCAATTTAGCAAAATAGATCAACAAGTTCTTGCATTCAGTATCAATGTTATGACTATTTTCCCAGTAGACCAGATCTCTAGCTACATGGGCTTTGAAATGCCCAAATTAAATACCTCCTGAGCTAGGGTCTCCACAGTATAAAAATACCAATCCTAAAGTCACAGCTACAACACTGGCTACTTTTTCTAGAGCACAGAAAACAAGGTCATTGCTGTTCTTCCTCCCAATAAGGACAAGTCTCTCCCTCTCTTGCATCTTGTCTTTACATCTCTCCTGAAGTGCTTCCTCAGGAGAACTTTTTGTAGCTACTTATATCTGTCTGGTTCTCTCTACCTAGACTGAGAGCTGCTCAATAGCAGGAAGCATTCCTCATTCATCTTTGTACCCCCAGAACCATGCACAATCATTTAGATGTATGTTAAGCCCCATCTGTATTTGCTGACTCAAATTTGGTAACATCAAGAGAAACAAAAATTGTAACTTGATGTCTTGTGTTTATTTTCAGCTTGCAAAGGGGTGGGCCACAAACACGCACTTAGCTGTTTTCTACTTCAAGGCATTTGGAAAATAGTGGTCTTCAGGGGGATTAGTTTGAGATAGGCAAAGTGCTCACAATTTATTTGAGAGCTCTGGAATTCAGAAAGGTTACAGGCTAATTCAAAACCCAGAAAAATAGGCATTATCTTGTGCAGTAAGTCTGCTCTAGCTTGTCTAAATGCATTTCTTCCCTCTCCTTGTCTCCCATCTTCAGTTTTCATCATCCAACATTTAAAAGAGGAACATTTGACAGAATCCTAAGCTATCTGGAAGCAAGGCATACTGCCTAGCTCACTTTAAACCATACCCAAAAATCTGTATTGGGGGCTGGAGAGATAGTCAAGTGGTTAAAGGTACTTGCTTGCAAAGCCTATCCTCCTGGGTTTAATTCCCCAGTACCCAAGTAAAGCCAGATGTACAAAGTAGTGCAAGCGTCTGGAGTGTGTTTGCTGTGGCAAGAGGCCCTCATGTATCCGTTCCCCTTCTCTCTTGCTCTCTCTTGTGCTCACTCTCTCTTTCTTGCTCATGAATAAAGATATTTTTAAAAGCTTTATTGGTTAAAATAAACTGAGTTAGAGATCAGCAACAAATAGTCCCCAAGTTTCAGTCTCTTCATGACATGAATTTGCTTCTCATGTTTGTAAAGTCCGCTGTGGGGATTAGCAGTTCTCCAGGGCACTGTGGTCCTCTGTAACTCAGTGGTCAAGGTGACTCTCACATTATGGCTCCAAAGTCGCAAAATGGAGCTGAAGACTGTGAAAATCTCTAGCCTATGTCTTCTATTCGTGGGCAAAGCTATAGCATTTTGACAAAAATCAGACAAACATATCCACTTCCTGCAAGGAGGCTGGGTCCTATGTGTGTGTGGACACAAGGGAAGGAAAACCAGATTGCTCAGCTATGATAGTGTCCACCTCGTGATGTTTTTCACAAGACAGATCTCATTTAAGATAAATATGCACACATGCTCCTCCCATCAGCCTACTCCTCCCGTAAAGCAGCCCAGGACATGGACCTGACAAAAGGAAATCAACAGAAGAGGCATCTTAATGTTCCCTCTGAAGACCAACCTGAGCTAAGGAGCCGGGGGCAGGCCCCTTCCATGCCTTGCACAGAACAGAGGGTGACCTGCAGGGTCCCCGCCTTTCTTACCTAGCATGTCACTTACCTGGATGTGTTCTGCTAACATAAGTGCTCTATTCTGATTTGCTAGGAAAGGAAGACGGCAAATAGTGGACCATTCTCCGAGACAACCTGCCTTCAAGTTCTCAATCAGAGAAGAAAGAAAAAATAAAGTTTGAAAGATTTCAGCCTCTTTCCAGCTTCAATAACTAATTTTATTTTTTATTTGATTATAAACGTCATACCTCAGTACCTCCAACAAACATTCAAGGAATTCGTAAAAGAGGCCAGACTACAAGGAGTGGAGGCCATATGTTCTACAGATCACTACGCTGCTCCATCTCTCACTAAGTGCTCTTTACAAACGGTAAACGTTTCATCCTTGAAGGTCAGTGCTCCTCCGGCTCTACAATCAAATGAACTGAGATTTAAAGATCTCGGGACTTCGTCAGCGGTTATGGAAAATGGGCACATCCATCCCATCTGTCCAGCTCACACAGAAATCCCACATACTCACTTTAAATCACTAGAACCAAGAAGACTCTGGCTTATAGTCATTTTTAGTCTTTGTATTACTTGAAAAGCAAATCAAGACATTATTCATTCACTAGAATAATTACAGCTCTATTTGGATGAATTGAAATTTGAAAAATGCTAATCATTTCTTTTGTGTGCTCTTCATTACACCACGATGATCTTGTCCACTGCATCGACATGTTTTCTAATAACTGAACAAAATGAAGGCCGATGTAACATGGCCAGAAATACACTTCTATCCCGTGATTCAATAAAATGATGCTCACCAAACACTTAGCAAAGCTCCCATACTAAGTACGCGTATAAAAAAATCAACTAGTACTTTAGTAAAGTTGGAAAATACTGGGTCCTTAGATAATGAATGGAAGCCTAAAACTCAAATGCAATGGTAGTCCTGGGAATGGGGAGATGATTCAACAGTTAAAGTGCTTGCTTGCAAAGCCTGGAGGCTTGGCCTTGATTCTCTAGTACCTACATAAAGTCAGATGCACAAGGTGGCACATGAGCCTGGAGCTCATTTTCAGCAGCAGAAGCCCCTGGCAGCCTGTATGCTCCTCTCTCTCTCTCTCCCTCTCTCTCTCTCATAAAAATATTTTTTATTTTTATTTATTTACAAGCAGGAAGAGGGGAAGAGAGAGGGGGAGAGAGAAAGAGCATTTCAGGGCCTCTTGCCACTGCAAACTCCAGACACATTACACCACTTTGTGCATCTGGTTTTTTGTGGGTAGGTGATCAAACCCATGCAGTCAGGCTTTCCCAACATTGTCCTCTGGCTTCCACACACAGACATGTGCTCACACATACAAACATGTATACCACGGATGCACGAGACACTCTAGAGGTCAGGTTCTAGTGCTACCATCTGAGATTTTCACATCCAATCCCTATTTTAAATATTCCTATTGCTTACATAGATTCCTTCAATTTGCATTAAAAAGCTAGTACCTGGACCAAGAAGAAATAGTGTCAAACTTATTGTCATCTTGATTGTACTCTGATGCCTCCATTATACAATGTTTCAGTCTTCAGTGTTTTGTCATTAGCATTATTCTCTTATTAACTAGTCCCTCACTGTGATGGTTAAGTTTGTCAACTTGAGCTAATCCATAATAATCTTGGGTGGATCCCTGAGCTTGCCTGCAGAAAGGATTGAAAATCC
>PVHP010016285.1:15368-36224 GCA_004024765.1 Zapus hudsonius | reverse complement strand
CCTGGGTTCAATTCCCCAGTACCCATGTAAAGCCAGGGGCACAAAGTGATGCACATGTTTCTTGGAATTTGTTTGCAGTGGCAGGACCTCTGGTTCTCTCCCTCAAATAAAGAAATAAATAGAAATTTAAAGGAAGATGAGCATATCTAGTCAGCTCTGTACATTTCCTGGATTCTTCCAAGTTGATTGTACATGACATGAGATGTGTCATTTCTAGAAAGTGCCAGGTGAAAAGAAACTGAACTCGTGTTTGGAGAGGAGAAGCTGGGTTGCTGAGTCAGTTTGCTCTCCTCTGGGTGCCTCCTTGAAATCAGTGATGCCTGTAATCTGATGGGCTTCTTCCTGTTTGATTTCTCTACTTGCTCCAACATCCATCACATCAGCAATGGATTGGGAAATCTCGATTATACCGGGGCACCTAATGTGACTATAAAGAAGTGATCTTTAGCACGATGGAATTGCTCCTTTAATGTTCTTGCTTTCTGATTGACATCAGTTAGAAGCTGTTAGAGTCATGGTGCAGAAATGAGGGAAATGAAGGGAGTGTGGAAGGAATTCCTGATTCTATCCATCACACTGCCACCGAGGTCATATCACCAGCATCTGCTGCACCAGGCAGCCTGTCAGCTATGTAAAATAACATTGGTAAGACTCGAAATGTCCTGGGCGTAATCTTTAATAACTGTCTTACATTCACGTTGACAGCAAGTAAGTAATAAAATGCCAGATACCATTTTATAGGTCACATAATACAACCGTTTATTTTAGCTCAGAAGGCCAATAATAGGTAACAGGTAATAAAGTCACTATAAATTTGGATATTATAGGTTCTCAGCTGGAAACAGCTTTGGAAAAGCCTTAAGAATCTTTTGAGCTATGCCAAAGGAGAAGTACGTTTCTCATGCTCTCTCTCTCTCTCTCTCTCTCTCTCTCTCTCTCTCTCTCTCTCTCTCACACACACACACACACACACACACACACACACACACACATTTTGTAACACCAAAATTAACTTCAGAAATGGCAGATCACATTTCTTACAACTTGATGCCTATTATTATATGAACAAATCAACATTTTTTTGTTTTTGTTTTTTCAAGGAAGTGTCTCACTCTAGCCCAGGCTGTCCTGGAATTCACTTTGTAGTCTCTGGGTGACCTGGAACTCACGGTGATCCTCTTACCTCTGCCCCTCAAGTGGTGGGATGCTAGGATTAAAGACATGTGCCACCAAGCTTGGCTCACAAATTAATGATTATTTTCTTCACAAAACTTCAAATTATAAAAATGAAAGCAGGAGTTATTTTATAACTATTTCTAAAATACAAAAATATCTAGAATTCCTCTAAGACAGTTGCCATTTTCCAAATGTGAATATCAAATTTTAAACAGAGATGATTTAAAACCAAATAAAACTCAAAATCCAGCAACAGAACAATAATATTCTTCTATCATGACTTGCCTCCTTTATTTTTTCATAACACTGTGATCATAGATAAAACAATTAACAATAATCCCTTTACGTGAAATAGCCAGAAATAAGTTTCCAGAATTAGATGCTAATTATGTAACTTTTCCCCAATGCACATTTTGGAGTCAATAATAGGTGTAATTTTTGTTTATTTCAGATGTGCTTTCAGACAACTCTTTGTAGATACTATGGTGCTAATTTTATTTTTTGCACATAGGAGAGCCACCGACTCAAAAGAAATGTATTCTTTGCAGAAGTCGTAGTTACAGCCAAAGGTTTGAGCTACAGCTCACTCTCTGTCCCTTCATTAAAGCCCAAGATCATTCATCTTTTCTTCCAATGCTGGGGATGGAACCCAGGGCCTTGTGCAAACTGATTAAGAACTCTATCTCGAAGCTACTGTCCCAGCCTGAAGGATGGTCCAAGTGTGCTAATGGAAGAAATGCCTAGGTTTTCTTTTTTTAATTTTAATTTTCTGTTTGTTTTTGTTTTTCAAGGTAGAGTCTCTCTCTAGATCAGGCTGACCTGGAATTCACTATTTAGTCCCAGGCTGGCCTTGAACTCACAGCAATCCTCCTACCTCTGCCTCCTGAGTGCTGGGATTAAAGGCATTTGTCAACACGCATGGTTTTATGTTTTGTTTTGTTTTGTTTTTGTAAATGTCGTTATACCCTTCCCTCTGATCTCTTGATCACTATCAACTTTACTCTTATGAACCTGGTCATATGACTCTCACTCTATTCCCTTTAGGATCCACTTATACAAACTGCTTTTTCTATGATTTTTGTTTTCTGAACCATACTTTCATTTTTCTCTCTCCCTCCTACACTGGTGTAGAGCATATACGCACAGTTGAGCTCTATTTGAACTCCATGACATGGCATAACAGCTTTGCCAGCTGACCCTGGGAGGAAGGACAGGATAGGCAGGTTGGTGTATTGAAAAGCCAGAGGTATGCTTCAAGATCCTGGTGACAAGTTTAGATCTGGTGACAGATATGTTCTTAGTCACAGACATGCAGACAGCTGCCTCAGATTGTTTCCATTACTTTAAGGTCGTGCTAAACGCCCAGGCTCTTGTTTCTCTCCAATCATCATCCTCAGCCATTACCTATTTTTAAAAATATTTTTATTGGGAGAGACAGAGAGCATGGGCAGGGCCTCTAGCCACTGTAAATAAACTCCAGATGCATGCGTCACTTTGTGTATCTGGCTTACATAGGTACTGGGGGATTGAACCCAGGTCCTTAAGCTCTGAAGACAACGGTCTTAACTACTGAGCCATCTCTCTAGCTCTGAATTTCTGTTTTGTTAGGTTTTGATTGATCACTCTGTCTGTCACCATCACCCTGGGGCTGGTTGTCAGGCTAGCCACAAGAGCAGTATTCCTGTTGCTGCTTCCTCTGTAATTTCTCCTGGGCCCTGGCAGACGTGGTAGAGGTGGCAAATCTCATGGTGGACAGTGGCTAACTTCTTTTCAATAGATCTAGGTTCTCCTCCATTTTCTCTGCCATCTGACCTTTCCTCCCAGGCAACTGCGTTAGAATCAATCTTCAGTCTGTTTACATGGTTTATTACATTGACTGGAATCATTCTTATGACCCTGGAATGAAGCCAACTTGCTTATGGTGGTGAATATTTTTTGATGTGTTGTTAAATTAGGTTTGGCAGTATTTTACGTAGAAATTTCACTCATTAATTTTCCTTTTGATGGTATCTTTATCTGGTTTTAGTATTAGAGTAATAAAATGCTTTGCAAGATGACTGTGGTAGTTTGTGGAATAATTTTAAAGCATTGGTGTTAGTTAATGTTTTATTCTCAATTCAGTCCCAATGCTTGTTATAAATCTGCTTAAGCAGTTTATACTTTCCGAGTTTAAATTTTGGTATGCCATGTTTTTCTATAATTTTATCAATTTCTGCTAGGTTTTCCAATTTTATTGGAAAATAGGTTTTCAAAATATGCCTTAGCCATCATCTAAATTTCTTTGGCATTCTGTGGTAATGTGTCTAACTCAGATTTTGCTGAATTGTGTCTTTTCTTTTTGTCTTTTTCATAGTTTAACTAAACTTTTACCAACTTTATCTTTTCAAAGATCCGATTCTTTTTCCCATTGATTCTTTGTATTTTTCTGTTCATTTTCATGCCATTGATTGCTGTACTGACCTTTATTCCTTCTTTACCTCTAAAGAATTTAGGTTTGGTTTGCTCTCATTTTTCTAGAGCCCTGAGATGTGCCATTTAGATATTTATTTGCTGTGTTTATAATTTTTTGTGTGTGGATTTTTAATAATTTATTTTTAAATATTTTATTTGCAAGCAGAGGGGAGAAAGAGGGAGAGAGAGAAAGAGAGAAAGAAAGAAGAAATGCAAACACAGAGAATAAGCATGCCAGGGCCTCCAGATGCATGCACCACCTGGCTTTACCTGGGTACTGGGGAATCAAACCCAAGCCTTTGGGCTTTACAAGCAAGGATCTTAACAGCTGAACCTTCTCTCCAGCCCTGTATGTGGATTTTTTGAGACAGTGTTTCACTCTGTAGCCCAAGCTGATCTGGAACGCATGGCAATCCTTCTGTCTCAGCCTTTCAAGTGCTGGAATTACAGATCTGAGCCATCACAGCCAGCTCAGAGATTGTTCTGATTATTTTACTCTGGGTATTTGTAGCTATTAACTTCTGTCTTAGAAGTGATTTCATTGTATCCCACATGTTCTGACATCATACATTTTCATTATCATTCACTTCTAAGACTTTCAGGGATTTCAGGATGCCTCTTATGGTAATGTTCAAAGGTGTGCTGTGCAATCCATACAAGTTTGTACAGTGTCTGTAGTCTCACTTGGTGTTGATTTCTAGTTAAGTAGTTTATTGCCATCAAATAAAATACAATTCAATTTTTTGTATTTCTTAAAATTTGCTTTCTGGCCCCAAGTATTGCCTCTTTTAGACAATGTTCCATAGGCTGTCGAGAATGGGTGTTCTGCAGTGTTTGGGTAGAAGGATGTGCAGGTATCTGTTAAGTCTATTTGATTCGCAACTTCCTTTAATTGTGACTCTATGTTGCTGAGGTTTTTGTCAGGGTAACTGGTTTTTCGGTGCAAGTGGTGTTTTACAGTTGCATATATATGAAGTCACCCATTCTTGCTCTGTTATTATTTTCCATGCCAACCAGTGGTGTTGATTTCAGGAAATTCATTGGTTGATAATCTATGTATATATGTTTAGAATTGTAATATCTTCTTATTTTAAAAATCCTTATTTGCAAGCAGAGAGATAGAAAGAAGAGAGACAGACCAAGAAAATGGGTGTGCCAGGGTCTCCAGCCACTGCAAATGAACTCATATGTGGGGCACGTATTTTTCAAAAGACTGACCTTCAAAATAATGCTTCCCACCTCAAAGGTTCCACAACCTCCCAAAATATCACCAATATCTGGGACCATGTGTTCAAAATATGATCCTTTGGGGGCATTTTATATTTAAAATATTTTATTTATTTGTAAGCAGAGAGAGAATAGACACTCCAGGGCCTCCAGTGACTGCAAAAGAATTCCATACACAAGCACCACTTTGTGCATCTAGCTTTATGTGGGCACTGGGGAATCGAACCCAGCTTTTAGACTTTGTGGGCAAGTATTTTAACTGCTGAACCATCTCTCCGGCCCTTAATTTAAAATTTCTTGATTGAACAATTTTCCACAAGTGTTTGCCTAGAAATCCCAATAATAAGCAAGCACATATTTTATAAATAGCATCTTTATACATTAAAAAAGAATCAGATGTTTCATCCCTTTCAGCATGACATAGGTCCTGGATGAAAATATGTTTAATTATTTTTATTATTTATTTATTTACTTATTTATTTATTTGCAAGCACAAGAGAAAAGAGACGCAGACTCACAGATAGATAATGGATTCACCAGGGCATATACCCACTACAAAGGAACTCCAATGTATGTGCCACTTTGTGCATCTGGCTTTATGTGGGCACTGGGGAATCAAACTCTGGTAGTTAGGTTTTGCAGGCAAGTGCCTTAATCTCTGAGCCATCTCTCCAGCCCAGCTTAATTATTTTTATGTGAACTCATGTGTATTTATTAATATATTTTCAAAAGGACAAGTGATATATACTATAAACTACTGTCTGTTGCCCCATGTTTTTTTTTAATATACTAGTCCTGAACTGTAAAATTTCAGACTTGGCTTTTGACACTCGATGATAAATGTTATTGAGTGGGTATGAAGTGCCTCCCCGTCACTTCAGAGCAGACTTAGATGTTGAAGTTTTGGTCCCCATTTATGGAGCTATTGACAGGTCATATGGCTAACTTCACTAAGAAGTTGGGACCAGGATGGGGAAAGTAGATTTTTTAACAATCTATTCTATTCATTTACTTTCAAGGAGAGAGAGAGAATGAATAAATGTTCCAGGGCCTTCAGCTGCTACAAAGGAACTCCAGAGGCATGCACCACTTTGTGCATCTGGCTTTATGTGGGGACTGGGGAATCGAATCTGGGTCTTTAGTTTTTGCAGGCAAGTGCCTTAACTGATGGGCCATCTCAGCCCCTAGAAGCTGCTTTTAAGGGTATATCTTGTCCCTGGACAAGGGCCAGTCTCTCTCCCGTCTCTGTTCCCTGGCAACTATGATGTAGCTTTCCTCTATCATGCTTTTCTTCTGGAATGTTCTGGGTCACCCCAGACCTGAAAATACAAAGTCAAGTGGCTGTGGACTGATTGAAACTTCCAAAATTCCCAGCCAAAATAAACCTTTCCTCTTTATACTTTGTTCCTCTCTGGTATTTTTTATTATTATTATTATTATTATTATTATTATTATTATTATTATTTTCACTTTGACAGAAAACCTAACACAGCAAACATTGTTAATTGTTTCTGTCACAGTTTAGATGCAGGAGTTACGCACGCTGTCCATTATCTCAAATTGATACTTAGAAAAATGAGAAGGGTTTCTGTACTGGCTTCCATATTAAATGACCTTCCCACTCCTCTCAGAGCCCCAAGTGTTTGTGGCTAAGCGTCCAGTTCAGTCCCCAGCTGATGGAGCCTTTGGCAGGGGGAGACTTGCTGGAAGAGATGGTCTTGAGGTGCAGCCCTATTTGCAGTTGAAAGCCAGCTCATCTCACTTAGAAAAGTTTTATTTATTTTCAAGCAGAGAGAGAGAGAGAGAGAGAGAGAGAGAGAGAGAGAGAGAATAGGCATGCAAGGGAAGGGTCTCCAGCCACTGTAAACAAACTCCAGATGCTCTCTGTGCATCTGGCTTTTACATGGCTACTGGGGAATCAAACTCGTGTCATTAGGTTTTGCAGGCCAGTGCCTTAACCACTGCGCAATCTCTCCAGCTCTCAGTTCACTCTTGCTGTTGAGCTTTCCTGCAGATGTGTAAGATTGTCAGTCAGCTTTGCTTTCCTCCCTCATTAAGACACTTCCCCTTGAAACTGTAAGGCTGAACTAAACTCTTTCCTCCCATAAGCCATTCCTGGTTGGTGTTGGAAGGTAACTGATCCAATTTCTTTAAATGTTCTTCCACCATCCTTGGACATACTGTGATGAGAAAATGCCAATGGTGGATTTCAATTCAATCACACAAACATTACTATTTTAGTCACAGGAAGTCCTGTGGCCTCTCAAGGATTAAGGGTATTGTTGTAGTTAGCTTTTGTTGCTATGATAAAGACCCCAACTAAAGGGCAGATGATGGAAGAAATGGTATGTTTTGGCTTCCAGACTCGAGGGGAAGCTCCATGATGGCAGGGAAAACGACAGCATGAGCAGAGGCTGGACATCACCTCCCGGCCAACATGGGGTGGACACCAGCAGCAGGAGAGTGTGCCCAACACTGACAAGGGGAAGCTGGCTAGAACCCCATAAGCCTGCCCCCAACAGCACACCTCCAACAGGGTTCCAACTCCCAAACTGCCATCAGCTGGGGATCAGCACTCAGAACACATGAGTCTATGGGGGACACCTGGATCAAACCATCCTTTAGTGTTCTGGAAATTACCAAATTCTTACACAGTTTGAGAATCTCAAAAAACATTCAGGACAGACATATGACAATCTGTATAATTTTGGGCCTCCAGTATTTTTTCTTAACACCAGGACGATTACTTTAGACAAACATAAGACAGATGTTATGCAGCTACACATTTGAGGTCACAGAATGACTAAAAGTACTGTACCATTCCTCACCTGCCTTCAATGGCTTTCCCTCCAATCTCCGGGGTCATCGTTAAAGTGACCCTTACTCATTTCTCTGTATATCTTTCCTTTTCCCTGTAATACTGTTGATAATAACCATTATGTGATGTGTTAGCCCAAGGTGACAATGGACTTACATGTCCCAGCTTGTCACTGAGTAAACTTGCACTCTGTTAGGTAACCAGATGAAGTGGGAATAGAGCACACCCTCTGAAGGTTAGTAAAAGCTTTAAATCTTATTTTCTTCCCTCTGGGGTGAGTCACACCCTTTAGAGTTATACTTAAGCTAGTTCTTGTCTGCCAGTAGAAGTGAGTATACCTATTAATTCAAAATTGTTAAGCCATTAGCCTTATATCATCTTCTTCAATAACCAGTTCTGTTTGCAAGCAATCTGTAGAAAGTTACCAAATTCAGGAGAGAAAACCCTATATGTGATATAAAATATTTTCTTGAGATGAAGAGTAAATCATATGTAAAATACTCATAATATGTGACCTAAAATACTACATCCTTTCTCTGTCTTAACCATGATGAGATTAAGCATTGAAAAGGATGAATCATAAGATGAACATTAGAACTTTTATTCCAAATTAGTATAACAAAGAGTGACTGAACCGATCCTGATTGAAATAGAATCTGAGAATTCTACAGTTTCTTAATAATTTATTATTTATTTATTTATTTGCAATAAGATACAGGGGGAGAGAGAGAGAAAGAAGGGGCACATCAGGGCCTCTTGCTGTTGCAAACGAATTCCATATGCATGCAACACTTTGTGCATCTTGCCTTACATGGGATCTGGGGAGTCAAACGCTGGCCATCAGGCTTTATAAGCAAGTGACCTGAGCCATCTCTCCAGCTCAGAATTTTTTAATTGGACAGTGAAAATCTCTTACAAGGCTTGCACGGAAGACTTGTAACCTTGCTTTGAAAACATACACTCCTGGGAAGTCATTTGTTCATCAAAAAATACAAAAGAGAAAGAAAGAAAGAAAAACTACTCAGAAGGTGGGCTGTATTGGTGGTTTTCTCTGCACCTGTAAACTGTCTTCACGAGATAATCCATGCTGTATCATTAAAACCCAGAATAACAGACTGAGATATTTCGAACACCATTAAATCGACTCATTTAATCGATGCTTATAGATTTACAACTTTTTTAAAAAAGCAAAACAATTGTTAAATCAAAGATATAATGTTTAATACGTACTAATGAATGTTGAACCGAAGGAAGGAAGAGAAAGAGGGAGGGGGAAACAGAAGATGGAAGGAAATGATAAGGCAAGAAGAAAATGTAAAGTTATTAAAAGCCAGGAAACAAGAGAGATGACAGGAATAGGGACAGAGTGAACTAAAGGAAAGTTCTAGATTTGACGCCTCTCCTTCCCCAGGCTGTGCTGGCTGATTCCACATCAAGGCTCTCCTGGAAGACTCAAGGTAAAAAGGGGAGGTTTGGGCACAGGGGAAGGGAGACCCCAGGACATGACAACCTTTGGGATGGTTTCTGAATACTTTTCATTCTTTTCTGAAATTTAGACTTCTATCTCTGAACACCTCAGATCACCAGTGAATTAGAATGCTCTTCAGTAAGAGAAAACCAAGCAAAACAAATGCACCCCAAACCAAACCAAAATCAGCTTCATGGAGTGTAAGCCAGAAACAGACTTGGGCAGGTGGAAGGCGTTTCTTTGAATCCACCTACATGGAATAAAGCTACCTTCGGGTCTTATCCTGATCTTCAATTGTCGTTAAGTGATACATAATTAATTGAAATCATCACTTGTGAACACATCCAATAATATTTTCCTTTTAGAACCTTGCTCTTCATTTTCCAAATTGCTTTAAGGTAAAATTAATTTTATATCAAGAAGAGATTAGCAGGGAAGGAGCGGATGTGAACATGATTTCCTTGGGAGGAGGGCACCCAGAGGGTGAGATGTCATTATTTCCTTCTTGTTATTACTTTACTCCTTAGGGCAAAAGTAGTTGAAGTTTCTAGAAACTCAATCTTTCCTGAAAGTTTATAATTCTTTTATGTTTTTTTAAAGCTTAAAAGACTAACTTCAGCAACCTTTTAAGGGAGAAAAAAAATATCACTGGAAAGGAATTCAAAAGAAAGGCCATATAGCCCCATTTCTGCTACCAACTTTAAGGGAAAGCAAATAATTTAGACTTTTTTAAAACCTGTTAAAGGAAGATGACATCAGCTTTCCTATGTTCTGAAGGTGGAGTGGGCATTATAGGACTGGGGTGCTTGCAGAGGTAGGAGTAAGAACTATTCACTAAATTAATTATGTATTTGAGTTTGAATAGAGAGACAACACATTTTTGTTTGTTTGTTTTTCAAAAATACAGGGCTGCAGAGATGGCTCAGCGGTTAAAGGCACCTTGCATGCGAAGTCTGACAGCCTAGGTTTGAATCCCCAGTACCCACATAAAGCTAGATGCACAAAGTGGTGTGTGCATCTGGAGTTCATTTGTGGTGACAAGAGTCCCTGGCACCTCCATTCCCTCTCTCATTTTCATCCTATCTCTCTCTCCCATCTCCTCTCTGCTTAAAATAAATTATTTTTAAAATGCAGAAAGTGCCAACCCATTCACACTCAACTTCAAGGCAATCTTTTTGTAACAAAAATGGCATTTTCTCTTTTATAAAATAACATTTTACAAACAACACTGTTTGTGTCCTTTGTGCACACATTAAGGATACATTTGCATCCTTAAAAGGACAGTTGACCAACTTGTACTGAAACAAACACTATTATTCAATGTCTGTTACCTTTTTTTCCTTGTGTTCAACTACACTGAGTGAATGTTTCTTGCACATGTCCAGGGATTTTAAATTTTGCCTTCAGAACATTCTGGTAGCTCAAGGATCCCTTTGCAAACAGTAATATTTTTCTCAGATAGTTTTACAGATTTTCATTTATTTGAAAGCAGAGAGACATAGAGTTAAGAGAGACAGAGAGAGAATGGGCACACCAGGACCTCCAGCAGCTGTAAATGAACTCCAGATGCATGCACCACTTTGTGTATCTGGCTTTACATGGGTACTGGAAATCAAACCCAGGTTGTTAGGATTTGCAGGCAAGTGCCTTCCATCTCTCCAGTTCCCCTGGATCAAATTTTATAACTCTCCTCAAAACTTACTACATTCTCAAAAAAAGGAAAAAACCAACCACCTCATTACGTTCTCAACCCTACTAACTCTGCCTCGCCAAATGCTGGGATTAAAGGTGTGAGCCACCACACCTAGCTAATATTCTTATTTGCAAGCACACACACAGAGAGAGAGAGAGAGAGAGAGAGAGAGAGAGAGAGAGAGAGAGAGAGAGAGAGAGAGAGAAAGAGAAAGAGAAAGAGAAAGAGAAAGAGAGAGAATGAGTTTGACAGGACCTTTAGCCACTAGAAATGAAATTCAGATGCATGCATCACTTTGTGCATCTGGCTTTATGTGGGTATTTGTGGAATCTGACCTTGGTCATTAGGTTTTGCAAGCAAGTTCCTTAACTGCTCAGCAATCTCTCCAGCCCCATTTCTCTTTTCTTTTCTTTTAATTTATTAAGTAGAAACTGTATGGATGTATGCTAGTACCACCGTTTCCCTCCTCTCCACCTGAATTTCATTGAGGACTCTCATCACTGGGATTGCTGGAAAGCTATGACTTGTGCCAGGAGCAGTCAGTCATATGGTGGGGGCAAATGCTTCTGGGTATTCTCTCCCCACCATGGATTTTACAATCTTTCCACCTCCCTGTTCCTCAAAATCCTGAGTCATGGTGAGTGAGTTTAAATCTGCTCTTAGCAGTTTCTGGATTTCTGCTTTGGTGCATTTTGAGTATCCTCAGTGTCTGTCTCCATCACCGTGGTGCAGGTTGTCAGGCTGGCTGTGGGAGCAGCACTCCTGCTCGTCTCTCCACTTCCTCTGTGGTTTCACCTGGGCTCTAACTGATATTTGAGGTGGTTCATCTCCTGCCAGGGAGTCAGCTATTGGTTCTGCTCTTGTTGGTAGAATTGGGTTGTCCGTTCTCAATGCCTTCGCACACCTCACCCACCTGGAGTGCACTGGCCCTGAACACCTGTTTTAATATAATAAATTATGATTAAATTGTGCTTCTTCCTCTCCTAGTTTTCCTCTGCTCATATGATCATGTTTTGGTGGCAGACATGAACAGATTTAAAAATAGTCTTAGACACAACTGAAAATGATGCAATAATGTAATTAAATAAATACACCATCTCTTTCTGTTAATATGAATTTTGTCCAGATCCATCATGAGTAAAATATGTTGGGTTTTCATCAGTGCATTATTTCAGAAATTGTTTTTCTTTCATCTTCTGGAAGGACCAGTGAGGGTGAGTTCCTACATCTGAATGCCAGGCACATGTCCTCTTTAACATCCCCCCAGGCAAAAGGTCCAGCCTGTTATGGTTTATGGTACACGTTTTCTGTTGTTTTTGTTAGCGAGTAATGATCACTTCATACACAGATAGCTCTCAGCAGATGTTTCAAAATGCAGTCCTACCACTGACATAATTTCTGCCTTGGGAGCTGTTTCTAACAAAGAGAGGGGGGCGGAGTAGACTGTCAGTCCAAAGCACCATCTTCAATAGCAGATGGATTAGGAACAGATCACTATCCCTGTATGTTACAGTGAGAATGGAGCTTTACTAGAATAAACTTCACTTAAATTCTGAATCCTGGCTGTGGGGACATTTACATAGTATGAAAGTCAACCTCTGGTTGTCAACCTGACAACCAATTGACAGGATGTAGAAGCATCATGGAAACAAATATCTTGGTGTGTCTGATGTGTGTTAGAGATTTCTTTTTCTTTTCAAGATGGTCTTGAACTCACAGAGATCCTCCTACCTCTGCCTCCCAAGTGCTGGGATTAAAAGTATGCACCACCATGCCTGGCCAGGTATTTTCTAAATTATAGTATTTGAGGGCCTGACAGCCTGAGTTTGATTCCCCAGTCCCCAGGTAAGCCAGACTCACAGAGTGGCACTTGCATCTGGAGTTTGTAGGCAGTGACTAGAGGCCCTGGTGTGCCCATTCGGTCTCTATCTCTCCTTCTGACTCTGCTTACAAGTAAGTAGCTGGTCATTTAGCATTCAGCTCTCCCTCCTTCCTCCCTGCTGATGTGATGATGTGACCTGGGTTCCCTGCTCCTGCCCTGCTTCCTCACCATGAAGAACTCTATCCTATGGAACTGAAATCTGAATGAAACACTTTTCTTTTCCTTTCCTTCCATAAACTGCTTCTGGATGGGCATTTTGTCTCAGCAATGAGAAAATGATACGGACAGAAAAATTGACAATCTGCAAAGTCTGTGACAGAAGAAAAGAAAGATCAATCCAACCAAATCAATATTAAACATCCGTGAAATTAATGAACCACGTTTTAGTGCCTTGGGATTCCTGTTCACGGACAGCAAAGCTGTGGAAGAATTTCCAAGATTCATTATCTGAACTGCTCAGAATATTGGACTAACTGCTTTAATAAAAAAAAATGATCACACCACTGCCGAAAAGATGACCATTATTTATTTGCATGTCACAGGACAAGTTTCTAGGATGAAAAGCCTGTGTTGTTGGAAGCATGCTGACAAGCTGAAAGCCCGATTGGTTTCCTAATGTTGCAAAAGGACCATAAGAGGCCATCACTTGGTGACCATCATGGATGACATGGACGAGGATCTTCAGAGGAAATAATCCAACCATGTCGAGTGGCCACGAAGCGTACCCATGACCTTCTCATTTATTACCCTCCTCCCTGGAAACAGATGAGCAGTTAAGGACATAGCGCTGTGACATTTTGTCTCGGATTTTACAGATGAGAGATTGTGTCGTGCTTTATGAAGAAAGTCATGGAAGAGACCGTGTTTAGCAAGGCAAGAAAATTCAGCCACAAAGGCAATCATGCCTGGTCACTTTGTTGACACTGTCTTCAAAAATGAAATATCTAACAGTGACAGGGGATGGAATAACTGTGTTGTCAACCTACGTCTGTCTCAACCGTAGCTGTCATGAACTTGTGTCACAGTGAGAGAGAAAGAAATAAACGGCATAAATTTGAAGAGGGATTTAGAAAATAACTTTTCTCTAGAGAATCTGGCTTCAAAATAATAGAGACATATCCACAAGAGGAGTTCCCCAAAGCTGAGTATGCACTCAAAGATTTTTCATTTTATTTCTAAAAAAAAAATGAGTATACTTTGTTCCAACCTATGTATAAATTAGCTAACTTCACTGAACTCAAATGTGTTCATGTCTTGATGCTTATCTGGGTTTTTGTTTTTGTTTTTTTTTTCTTGAGGAAGGGCCTCACTCTAGCCCAGGCTGACGTGGAATTCACTCTGTAGTCTCAGGGTAGCCTTGAACTCATGGGGATCTTTCTACTTCTGTCTCCCAAGTGCTGGGATTAAAGGCGTGGACCACCACGCCTGGTTGCTATATATTTTTTTTTGTTTTGTTTTGTTTTTATTTCTGTTTCTTTTTCTTTAGACCAAGCTGGTCTTGAATTCTTCGAAGTAAAAGATCCTTTTAATTCAATCTCCCCATATCTAGGATTTCCCAGCACATGTAACAATGGCAGGCTCATACCATAATTTTTAAAGGACCAAGATGTAGAATACAGAAATAAAAAAAAAAGACTGAGGAGAGAGTTTAGTCATCAAACGCATGAGAACCTTAGATGGAGTGCTAGAACACATGTAAAAGAAGCCAGGAAGGGTGGCCTATACCTGTAATCCCATCACTAGGGAAGTAGAGACGGGAGGATCTGTGGGGTTCACTGGCCAGCAAGTCTAGCCTGATGGAGTTCTTGGCCAGTGAGAAACTCTGTCTGCAAAATAAGTGGATGATATACCTGAGGAACAATGGAGGCTACTCTATATGCCTCCAGAGAGAGAGAGAGAGAGAGAGAGAGAGAGAGAGAGAGAGAGAGAGAGCATGCTAGCATACACCTATACACCTGCAATCCCAGCATTTGAGAGGCAGGAGGGTCAGGAGTTCAAGTCCACCCTGGGATACATATCATGACCCTGTCTCAAAACTTAAAGCATGTTTTTTTTTAATTAAAAAAAAAAAGGTCAGGAGTGGTGACACATGCCTTTCATCTCAGCACTTGGGAGGCAGAGGTAGAAGTATGGTCATGAGTTCAAGGCCAGCCTGAGACTACATAGTGAATTGTAGGTCAGCCTGGGCTAGAGTGAGACCCTACCTCAATAATAATAATAATAATAGCAGAAGCCTTATTAAATAAGAATAACAGAATGTCCAAGATTTTTTGGGTTCCTGGTAATCTGGTCTTGCCCGCATACACAGGTGGCTGCAGAGGACCTGCCACACTTAAGTGAACTTTGGTGATAAAACTATGCCCACACACACACACACACACACACACACACACACACACACACACACACACAAATGAGACTCTGCTCAAACCACGAGTCTCACTTAGAAATAAACCATCAGAGTAACAGATGTCACTAAAAATGCATCCGGTCAGAGGTTAACCCACAAATGATGTCATGCAAGCTTTTCGATATGGATGTGTTTACCAAATAGAAATGACTGATCATTGTAATGAGAAACACATCTTCGAAGTTCACTTGGTATTTCTCAGCTTGTGTTCTTGGAAATCTCAAGGAGGGGTGATTTCAGAAGTGAATGAATGGCAATTGCCCACTGGTAGATCGGATCAGAACCCAGCAAGTGCAGCCGCACAGTTCTGCAAGCCAGGCAAGGACTCTGTCATGACTCAGAAATGCCACTTTCCTATAATGAGATGCCACCCTAAGAAAGATAATTTCAGTTTTGCTGATAGCGTAGGGTGTCAGAAATCAGATTACTGGCTGCAGAAATTTGTATCATCCTCTCTTTGTGCGGTGGTTTTCATCCTTTGATTTTGAAAATTACAGCAGATTGATTCGATTAAGAAAATAAAGACAGTATATTATGGGTATTAAAATACATGCGGGAAATGCATAGTACTAACCAGACTTTTGTGGATGCTTAAATGTAGCTCATTAAATTTTGTATCGGTTTAAATGCAGCTCATTAAATTTTGTGTAGGTTTAAAAATAGCTCATTCTTTATGCATCTGAACAATGCAAGATTTTTCAGATCATCTATTTTAGGTATATATTAGGGGAGGATATTAAAATGGGTTCATATCCCTGGAAGACTTGCCTGGGAGTGTTTCTGTTAATAAAGGCAGAGGATGTTCAGGGATCACTTCGTGAAATGTCTTTGTCTTTAAGGCTTGTCGTGTAATTACTTACCCAATTGTAAGTTCTACCTTGTCTACTGCTTTTCAGATAATGGGCCCTGGAACGGTGTCCTGCCTTGTCGCAGGAAAGGGAGTGACATTGACCGCTGGAGTTCAATAACTTCAAAGATGTTGGGATCTTCTATCAAAAAGCCCAGTAGACAATTTAGGCACGAGACAGACATGCACTTGTGAACTCACGTGCTGAAAATATCCACCCTTCTTCTGTCACTAGGGAAGACAGCATCTGTGTCTGTGACCAGTAAATAAAATCCTGTTTATTCACCTACAAGCTTTGAAGGAAATTAAAATTGATCACGTAGTACCATGAAGGCTTTAGCCCCCCTTCTCTTCCTCTTCCTAAGGCTTTAAGCTAGAATAAAATCCTTCTGAACCTTATCCTCTGGTCCATGGATTTCATCCTTTGAGTTCATAGGACAAGGATCCAGAAACACTCCCAAACGATTGGTACAAGGAACCCAAAATTCCTGTACGATCAGAATGGAGGGATGACACCGACTTCTCCCTTCGCCATGGTCTTGTGTGCGTGAAGGCTGGTGGCAGAAGCTGGGAAGTCTTTCCTTGGGCATCGAGGAGAACTGAAGTTACTGAGATGTTTCTTCAACATCGTCTGAGCCCACATTCTGGGTGATGTGTGTGTTACATTACCTCAGGTCTCCTAAAGTCTTCATGAGACAGAAGTAAATAAATCCTTGAAAGTATTTTCCATATATTTATGGAAATATTTTAGCCAGACTTAGTTCTGTCTTATAGATTTGTGTGCTAGAATTCAGTCATCTATTAATAATGAAGAAAAGACTTTAATCCCAGCACTCGGGAGGCAGAGGTAGGAGGATCACTGTGAGTTTAAGGCTACCCTGAGATTACAGAGTGAATTACAGGTCAGCCTGGGCTAGAGTGAAACCCTACCCCCAAAAAACAAATAATAATAACAATAATAATAATGATAATAATAATAATGAGGAAAATAATATGTAACCATGATATTATTTGAAAAAGAGCACAGCATTAAATATCAAAAAGTCTGTGCTAGAATGTTATATATGTATGTATATATATATAATATTTTGTTTATTTATTTGCAAGCTGAGAAAGAAGAGACAGACAGATAGAATGGGCACACTGGGGCCTCCAGCAGCTGCAAATTCCAGATGTGAGTGCCACCTTGTCCATCTGGCTTTCCATGGGTACTGGAGAATTGAACCCAGGTCATTAGACTTTGCAGAAAAATGTCTTAACTGCTGAGCCATCTCTCCAGCACAGAAGGTTGCATTTTTGAACTCTATTTTCTTTCAGAATATCTTATATTCTTCTTTCAGAATTTCAAATATCTTTCAGATATTTGGCTAATGTTTTTATTTATTTGCAAGAAGGAGAGAGAGAGAGAGAGAGAGAGAGAGAGAGAGAGAGAGAGAGAGGACATGCCAGGACTCAAACCACTGCAAACGAACTCCAGATGCATGTGCCACTTTGTGCACCTGGCCTTACATGGGTAATGAGGAATCAAACCCAGGTTGTTAGGCTTTGCAAGCAAGCGCCTTAACCACTGAACCATTTCTCCAGTCCCAGTATCACATGCTTAACTGAGAAACATTTAGGGCTATTCCAGCAAGAATACAAGAGCCGAAGGGTATCTTGTCCTCCTGCATGTGGACACAACCAGAAGAGAGAGGGACACAGGGCTCGGAGAGACTGAGCTTTGTATTGAAAATATTACAGTTATCTGAAAGGACATTTTCAATGACTTCATTCATAGTTGCAAATTATAACAACGATTATAAATTATAAAATTTATATTGCATTATTTTTCTTCCACCCAGTGGACAGACATCATAAGAAAGAATAATTCTATCAGCTAAAATTCCCAATTAAGGTATGTATTTTGGGGGCTGGAGCGATGGCTCAGTGGTTAAGGTGGTGGCCTGTAAAGCCTAACGACCAGAGTTCAATTCCCTTGATTCCCATAAAGCCAGATGCACAAAGTGGTGCATGCATCTGGAGTTTGTTTGCAGTGGCTGGAGGCCCTCGAGTGCCCAATCTCTCTCTCTCAAATCAATCAATAAATAAAACTTTTAAGAAATAGGGCTGGAGAGATGGCTCAGTAGTTAAGGCACTTGCCTCCAGTGCCTAAGGCCCTGGGTTCAATTCCCCAGTACCCACATAAGCCAGACCCACAAGGTGGTGGCCCTGGTCTCTCTCTCTCTCTCTCTCTCTCTCTCTCTCTCTCTCTCTCTCTCTCATCTCTCTGCTTGAAAGTGAATAAATAAAATATTTTTTAAAAAATGAAAGAAAAAGAAATAGTACCAATGAGCTTTATTATGAAATGTTCATGCAAAATGCACAAATACTTTATGTATATATCTCTTAATATTTTTTATTTTAAATATATTTTATTTATTCATTTTCAAGCAGAGAAAGAGAGAGAGAGAGAGAGAGAGAGAGAATGCACCAGGGCCACCACCTTGTGGGTATGGCTTATGTGGGTCTTGGGGAATTGAACCTGGGGCTTTAGGCACTGGAGGCAAGTGCCTTAACCGCTGAGCCATCTCTCCAGCCCTATCTCTTAATATTTCTGAGACATGGGAATATTAGGCTATATTAGTTTGGAACATTAAAATGAGGCTGAATAAGTTACTCAAAACTTCTTTCACATGACTTTCAGTTCACATAATTCGTGTTTTGTTTTCAGTTTCTTTTTTTAACGTTTTTTTATTGGAATAAAATTATATAGATTAACAAAACCTATGCTCAGTATCATAAGTTACTAGAGAAAAACATTGAAACCAGGATGACATTCCCTTTTATGCATTAGATATTCTCCCCCCATGGCTCTTACATTCTTTCGGCCACCTGTTCTGCCAATTTCCCCAAGTCATGGTGGATGAGTTTAAAGTTTGCATAATTATTAGGTTCTTAAGAGCCTCTTAATTTCACCAAGTGGACCTGAGTTGGTGGGGACCCAAGCAGGAGACGAACCACCTCAAACTCACCATTTAGAGCCCAAACACAACCTCTAAGGAAGTGGGGTGATGAGCAGATCTATTCCCACAACAAGGCAGACATCCTAGGGAAGGATAATGGAGAGAGGCACCAAAGGGTGCCCAAAATAGCCCAAAACACAAATTCAGTTTCTTTTTTTTATAAAAAAAAATATTTATTTGAAAGCAGAGAGAGAGAGAGAGGGAGAGAGAGAATGAGAAAGGGCATGTCAGGGTCTCCAGCTGCCACAAATGAATTCCAGATGCATGTGCCACTGTGCATCTGGCTTTCCATGGTGACTCGAACTCGGGTCGTTAGGCTTTGCAGGCAGCATCTTAACCGCTGAGCCATCTCTCCAGCCAGCTTTTCAGTTTCTTATCTCTTATGAGTCGTGCTGGTGGGTCACTCGTGCACTCGGGCTGTTTCTCCTCCTGTATTGCCTTCTGTTTTATTGCCATTGCTGATTGGTGGTGACAATGATGGTGACCCTTTGTGGTCCATGTTCTTGGCATCATAGTAGAGAGCATGTTCACACCTACTGGGTAAAGTTGTGTGAGGTGTATTTGAATTAACTAGCATGAGGGGACAATCCCCTCGGTCACTGTCTCTCTAGTTCAAGTGTGACCTTAGCCGGCTACGTGACCATGTCAAGGGTCACCTTGGCCATGATGTTAAGTTTTGTCAGTAGGGAAACAATGGTTGGGAGAAGGGATTCCTCTCTGGTACTAGTGAGTTCAAGAACATGGCTCGTACATTCTGTGCAGTATCTACAGTGTGTGTACATGGGCATATGTGTTTGCATGTGTATGTGTGGTATGAATGCACGTTCACACGTGGGTGTCAGTGTGCCTGTGAGCAGAGGGCATCTGTTGATGACAGGTGTTTACTTTCATTGCTCTCCTCGGCGTCTCTCACTTGAACCCAGGACCCACCAATTCAACCAGTTAGCTTGCTCGCCTGTCCTGAATATCCCTGGTCTCTGCATCCAGAGCGCACTGGTCATAGGCTGACCATCATGACCACCCAGCATTTACGTGGGTGCTGAGGGCAGTGAAGCTATGGTACTGGCCCTTGAAGACCAAGTGTATTGTCCACAGAGCCATCTTCCCAACTCTGGAGAGGGCTTTCAGTGGTGTCTGTCAGCAGCAAATGATCTCCCTTGGGAGCTTGTGACATCAGTCAACATTTTCCATCCAGGGAACCATGTTTGTTTGTTCCCTCTCCAATACGGTTTGGGAGAGAAGAGAGAGGAGAAAGAAATGGGAAGAGGGAGAGGAAGAGAGGGAGGAACAGGGAGATGAGACACACACACACACACACACACACACACACACACACACACACTATCTTAGCTCAAGTAATAATTACCCTTTGATATTTCTCTTCTTAAATTCTTTATTCTTCTTTCTTGGTGACTAGCCAGTTCTCCAAGACTTCAATTCCTTATGGTCATTTAAAATTCCTTACATTAAGCTTTTTCTGCTCAAAGTCCAATAAGGTTCCTGCTGTGAGAGTGCCCAGGAGAGGGATGTGAGAAGGGGGCACATGGGGAATGTTGATCACACCCTTGAGCTTGACAGCGGGGCTGAGAATCTTGCCAATGGGAAAGGAGATGCAAGGAACCCGTGGCATGCAGTGACATCACCATAAATCACACTGTCACCTGTGCTGGGCTGTGATGAAGTGCCAGCTCAAGCCAGCGCCTTGAGAGCCCGAGCAGCCACTGAACTTGATCATGAGGCTGTGGTGGCGGCTGCATGTGGGGTGTGGGAAAGATTTTTCTTACACTTGAGCACTTTCAGAGAAAAATAGCAAGCTCTCAACTCAAGTCCTTGCCCGGGGACCAGACAGCTACCAGAAGAACTGGAAAAAGAATATATATAT
>PVHP010016285.1:7500-15268 GCA_004024765.1 Zapus hudsonius | reverse complement strand
TGAGGAGGGGACTCTGTAGAATCATCTCCTGGCACTTTATCAACACACCTTTTAAAAGCTTGGTATTTTGAGCTGGGGAAAAAGAAAGCCCCAAAGTAGAGCTTGATTCATTCTTAATCTTCCAGGAACCATTGCTCTTTCAGTTCCTTAGCACTTACAGGTCACTTATTTATGAAATTAATAAAGCAAATTAGATCCAGTGAAAATATTATTTTTTTTCTTTATTAAGAAGAAACTTTGTATGGCTACGTCATGTATTGGTACCATCATTGTTTTCCGCCCTGCCCCCACTCCCCTGAGGGCCTGCCTTAGTGGGATTGCTGGTATTGAGTTACTTAAATTAAGGCAATGCTAATAAACCTACATAACTTCATAATAGGTCTGGAGAGATTGTTCCGTGGTTAAAGGGGCTTGCTTGCAAAGCCTGACAGCCTGGGTTCTATTCTCCAGTAACCAAGTAAAGCCAGATGCACAAAGTGGTTCATCTGTCTGGGGTTCCTTTTCAGTGGCAGGAAACCCTGGCAACCCCATACTTATTCTCTCTGTATCTTTCTTGCAAATAAATAGATAAAAATGTATATTAAAAACTTCAGAATACAACATGCTAGATAGCCAATTCAGTAAATTGCAGCTTTGCAAACATGAGGACCTGAATTTAATGCACAGAACTCATTTTAAAAAGCCGAGCTTGGTGGAGTGACCTTGTAATCCCACAGAGCTGGACAAGCAGAGACAGAGGGTGGATCCCTGTGGCTCATTGGCTAGCCAGTCTAGACAACTTGGGGAACTCTGGGTCAGTGACAGACCCTGTCTGAAAAAAAGATTGAGCAAGGACAACCCAGCTTGTCTTCTGGAATCCACACATATATGTACCTGCACCAGGAGACACACACACACACACACACACACACACACACACACACACACACACACAAAAGAAGAAATGGCAAATTCTGAAGTGTGGGGGTGTTCCCTATGTAGAATACACCAAAGAAAGCATAGGTGAGGTTTTTCAAGAAGCTCATCTGAAACATGCGACTTTAACATGTACCAGAGTTCTAGACCTCAACCAGGAGGCTGCATTTTCTAATCTGCCACAGTGTGGGACATTTCTAATATTCCCCCTCAAAAATGAGACAAATATTTCTATGTGGTCCATAAATACACAAAATTTATTGGCACAATTGATTCGCTCTTTATTGCTACAATAAGATTACATAATCAGAAAAACAACCCCAACCCCAAAACATGAAGCATAGAGAACATAATTGGGCTGGATGTAGATTAAGATAGTAGGGTGTTTTAAGATTGTAGGATCCCTAGCAACCAACTGCAACAGAGAGAGAGAGAGAGAGAGAGAGAGAGAGAGAGAGAGAGAGAGAGAGAGAGAGAGAGAGATATGGGGGAACCACTTGTCTAGAGTAGGAGGCTGACCTGGTCATTGTAGCTGGAAAGAGTTGACATCATGCATCAGCCAGGGTCACACCTGATAATATTCTTTTGCCCAAAACATTCCCCAGAGCTGAACTCATTGTCCAGAGGCAGGAAGGTCACAGCTCCCTCAGTCATGACCAGGAATGAGAATGGAAGTCATGTGACAAGGGGTGGAGCCTTGGGGAGACAAAGCACACAAACTGCACCTGCTAAAGTGTACTCCAAGATTAGTAGGCTGTTATACTGTGTATAATTCATATACTTATTTTGTTTAGTTTTTTTCAAGGTAGGGTCTCGCTCTAGCCCAGGCTGACCTGGAAGTCACTATGTAGTCTCAGGGTGGCCTTGAACTCATGGTGACCCTCCTACCTCTGCCTCCCGAGTGCTGAGATTAAAGAGGTGTGCCACCACTCAGCTTAATACTTTTTAAAATTATTTATTTGAAAGGGAGAACAGAGAGCGAGAAGAGAGAGAGAAAAAGAGAGAGAGAGAGAGAGAATGAATGGGTGTGCCAGAGCCTTCAGCCACTGCAAAGGAACTCCAGATGCATGTACCACTTTGTGCATGAGCTTTAAGTGGGCACTGGGGAATTGAACCCAGGTTGTCAGGCTTTGCAGATCAGCTCCCTAATCACAATCTCTCTAGTCCCAGTGACTTGATTTTTAAACAAATATGAACTTACGGCTTCTGAATTTTAATAAATGAATTCACTGCCCATTAATGGATTTTATTGAACTTCTTTTTCTTTCTTTATAAGTTTTGGGAGACACTGCCTTGCTCTCTCATCCCGGCTGGTCTCAAACTGAGGGCCACCCTCACATCTCAGTCCATAGAGCACTGGCTTTAAAGGTTTCAGTCCCATGCTTCTATTGATATTCTTTTTAAAACTATATGTATTTATATGAGAGAGAGAGAAAGAGAGAGAGAGAGTATATATGGGTGTGCCAAGGCCTTCTGCTGCTGAAAATGAGCTCCAGACAAATGCACCTCTATGTGCATGTGTATTTATGTGAGTACTGGAGAATGAAACCCAGGCCAGTAGGCTCAGCAAGCCAATGTCTTCAACCACTGAGCCATCTCTCCAGGGCATTTTCTGAGATTCTTAAAATGAAGGTATGTTGCTGTTGAGTTCCTTTAAATTCTATTATTTAAAAAATGTCTATTGTATCTGTTTGACACTTGGAATAAGTCATTGTTCTAGGCCTTAGAATATTTTAGAGTGAGCCAGGCATGATGGCTCATTCCCATAATCCCAGCATTTGGGAGGCTGAGGTTGGAAGATCATTATGAATTTTGAGTCCAGTCTGAGCTACAGAGTGAGTTTCTGGTCATCCTGTGCTAAAGAGAGCTGGTTTCTAAAAGCAAACAAATGAAAGCAATGGCCTTAGATCCTAAGGTATTTAAGAAGTATTGCATTAAAATTTTCTTTTTTACTGATTATCTCATTCATATCTTGCTTGTCTGTATGTTATTGTTACATAGTACTTTTTATTCAGAAATTCTCATAGTTGAGTTTTTGAATATTTGAAAATACATATTTTAACCTTTAATGATAAAATGTGTAGATATTCCATTTTTCACACAGAAATATGAGCACACCTTTGCAATGTCTTATGCCATTAATGTTGCTCAATAGAATGATATGGGGGTATGAGTCCTCTAGGAAAAAACCACTGAGACAGAATTAGAAGTTCCAGAAATTTATTGAGAATAATTCTTATGACAGAGAAAGGAGTCAGGACACTGAGGATCATGCAAGGAGCAACAGGGGAGCATTTGCCTGTCAGGTATGGAGCTCTGGGTTCAGTTTCTGACACTGCATAAAGCCAATTGCAGTGGTATACACTTGTAATCCCAGCACTCTGAAGGTCAAGGTCATCCTCACTTACACAGTGAGTCCAAGTCTATCCTGGGATACATGAGCCTCTGTCTCAGTAATCCAAACAAATACCAACTCTACTGAAGGCCAGGAAAGGTGGCTCACACCTGTAATCCATGCAGTTGGGAAGGTTGGTGCGGGAAGATGGAGAGTTTGAGGTCAGCCTGGGGGCAGTAGTGGCACTGTGTCTCAGAGGGAAAAAAGAATTATGTAAGGAAAAAGGGCAGACAAGAAGTAGCTCTTCCATGTGACAAAAAAAAAAGAGGAAGATGGAGGGTGTTGTATTCAGCTCCACACTGCTGAAATTAACATCCAAACCAGACACAGTTTGCAGGAGAAAGGGATTTTAGGTTTACAGATCCACGGGAAGTTCCATCAGGGGCAGAAGAAGCTGGCTCCCATTCATAAATCCAAGCAGAGAGACACCATCAAGCAGCCGGTACCACAACCAAGCACAGCCCAAGCTCAAAACCTCTCTCCACACCTTTAGGCTGCAATTCAGATCCATCCCCAGTGACACACCTTCCTGTAGCAGGAGTCGGCCTGCTAGGGGCTGAAAATGCAAACTCAATCTTAATAAAACACCTGAGTCTATGGGGACACACATTCATACTACCACAGAGGGAGAGCAGCTAATTGTTGCAGCCAGCTCTTCATTTGAAGGACAAACATCCAACCAGAAACAGCTTATAGGAGGGAAGGATTTATTTCAGGCCTACAAATTTCAAGGGAACACCATCAATGCTGGAAGAAGCTGGCACCCATCCACAAATCCAAACAGAGAGACACCATCAAACAGCCCACAAATACCAACACCAGTGAGCATGTCCAGCCAAAGCATCAACTGCTCTCCACACACCTTAGGGCTGGTTTTGATTTCCTAGTACCTACGTAAAGCCAGATGTACAAAGCTGCCCATGTGTCTGAGGTTTGGTTGCAGTGGCAGGAGGCCCTGGTATACCCATGCTCAATCTCTCTCTCTCTCCTCTCTCTCTCTCTCTCTCTCTCTCTCTCTCTCTCTCTCTCTCTCTCTCTCTCTCTGTGTGTGTGTGTGTGTGTGGTTCTGTCTTTCTACTTGCAAATAAATAAAATCATTTAAAAGACCCCTTTCTAAGAAAAACTAATTAATCATGAAAAATTAGTAAATTTGAATACTTGAAAGACATAAGAATATATACAGGACATAAAATACACATTTCACCCTCCCCCACCCTGTTCTATCTCCATGTACATGGAGCAGGATGGGTTAATTAGAAAATGCTTTGCACTGAGATCCGTGAAGTTTTCGCACATGGATTCTTTAAGGTTCCTCCACTTGAGATACTGGATCATGTCCTTCTTCCTTAAATCCCTGCCCTTGTCACCAAGGGTCCCTCCCCAGGCCTGACAAAAAGTTCACACTTCCCACTTGAGATATTTACCCGGGAACACAGCCACCATCCTGTGCGTTGGCCTAGGCTAGCTCAAGAGAGAGGAAGGGAAGTAACTGTCACCCGAGTCACATGCAAACAATCTTCTCTTTTCCATCAAGCCAGTAAGGACTGCGTGGGGCACAGACATCCTGCTCTCAGTCCTCTCCAACACGGACATGATGGTGATTGTGTTAGACCACTGTCTTGGGAGGTGACTTAGTACCTAGCAAAGGCTAGCTAAGATTAGAATTTGGAACTTGGAAGCTAGGTTTTTCATAATCAAGTCCTAGAACATAAAGCTTTGTTTTGGAGCTGGATATCAGTTTGAGAACTCAAAGGGCCTCTGAGACAGTGCAAGCAGGAGCCCAAGGCTGTTAGCTGGGGTAGAGATAAAGATAAGGAAAATGCTATTGGAAGAAACTGGTACAAATGCTGACAAAATTCACTGTCAATAATGTCTTAATTCAGGATCTATCTCAGCATCCAGTGAAGGATGGCTCGGGCTTCCTCTCACTTCTTGTGCTAAAGTGGTAATGGTGGAACTGGGATTTGCGTGTGGCTTCACTCTTAACCTTCAGGATAGACAAGGCACTGTTGTGCTCTGTCCTGGTCCACATGTGAGAAGTCACACAGGCTCACCTAGAGAAGAAAGAGACATGTACATGGAACAAACATAGGAAGCAGGGAGGGGGTGAAAGAAATCTGTATAATATCCCCTTAGATGGGGGGGAGCTGAAAGAAATCTGTATACTATCTCTTTCAATGGAGGGGTTGAAAGAAATCTGTATGATGTTCCCTTTGATGGGGGAGCAGAAAGAAAACTGTATGGTATCCTCTTCAATGGGGGGAGCTAAAAGAAATCTCTATAATGTCCCCTTCGATGGAGGGGCTGAAAGAAATCCGTATAATATCCCCTTCAATGGGGGTGGGGAGGCTGATGCATCTGCACCTGCTTGGATCAGCTCAGTGCAGCCATGGACACAGACACCCTGAGCACACAGCTTTCTGGTCCATGTTTGCACTTCCTTTTCTCTGCCTCATTCTAAGGGATTTTCTGTCTGGGCCCCCAAATCATGGAACCTTAGAAACCTGTAACCCACCAATAGTGTAAAGAATTCACGGTGATGTCAGACTGCCTGTCACACTGTCTATAAAGTCCTGAGCCATCAGAGATCTGTGCTTGGGCTTTGGAAGTTTCTCCCCTGAGTCCATATCAACATGAGTACATTTTCAGATTCTCCATTGTATCTCGGGTAGCATCTCTCTGTGAGAGTGTTTCCCACGACACACATCATCCCCGTTTCCTCTAACATCCTCAGAGGCCTGGCTGGACTCTTGACTCGGAACAAGCGAGCACATGTAAGAGGTGCTGATCATAGCATTGAAGATACCAAGGTCAGGAACTAAGCGCCCACAGCCCTGCTGAAGACAGCAGGCAGCTTTACTGTGATTGCTCTTGTGAGCAGTGTACGTGTGGTCTGGATTAGCAGAGTCCAGCACTACTCCTAAATCCTTTCCTTGAACAAATGTTTAAGGATTGTCTAAAGTTGAAAGCTCACACAATGCACTACTTATTCACATATTAGTGCCTTTTGTCTGTTCCATGAAAGTGCCAATGAGTGCCTGTACCCAGAGGAAACCATCAGAATTATGGAAACAGCAGAGGCAGCAGGTTTACTGATGGCTTAAACTAACCTTCTCTTCAGTTCCCTTTATCCTCAGGCTATTGCTCTGGACATCTAGCCTGCTCCAGGGCTGGGGTACCTACCAGGAGTCAGCTCTACCACTTCTCAGGCTCCGCTCCTAGAAGCAGGTTGCCCACTTCTGTCAAGGAACATTCCAGAGGTTAGACTTTCCTAAATCAGGGCTGTGCGCCCCCCCCCCCAACCAATGTAGGCAAGGATAGTCAAATTGACAAATGAGCTACGGATCTCAAAGTTTCTTCTCTCAACTGATGAGTTGATATTTGGAGTTCCTACCTGGGGAGCAGATGAGACATGTAGCCATGGGCACAAATGTCCCAAACTGTGTATTCGCAAGAGATAGAAAGTTACACGTTGAATAGTGGGCAAAAATTGTATAACCACCCAGATGTGGTGGTGCACACCGTCAGTCCCAGCAATGGGAAGGAAGAAGTGGAAATATTATTGTTGAGTTCAAGGCCAGCCTGGGCTACAGAGTGAGTTCCAAGCAAAAATAAAAATTACACACACACACACACACACACACACACACACACACACACACACACGTATCCCTGAGTGATTAAAAAAAATCCTAGCTGGGCATGATGGCACATGCCTTTAATGCCAGCAGCACTCGGGAAGCAGAGGTAGGAGGATTATCCTGAGTTCAAGGCCAGTCTGAGATGACATAGTGAATTCCAGGTCAGCCTGGGCTAGAGTGAGACCATACCTTAAAAATACAAAAAAAAAAAAATCCTACATAAAGAAAATGTTAACTGCCAAATAAAAGATAAAATAAAATAAAAATATTGCATAAAGACTTAGTGATCGAACAAAACATTAGAATATGGATAATATAGTATGAAAAAACACCAAAAGAAGGAAATTTGCTACTATTCATTCAAAACTTTAAGACTCACATACATGTTAGTTAACCCAGCATTTTTCTTTCTAATATCTTATACTAAAACATCATTAGAATATATAAAACTTTTTCATGGATATTTGTGATAAGTAAATAAATAAAAATTTTAAAAATCACTCTGCTTGTCCATAGTCAGGAGAGTGCTTACAAAATAAAGTACTGTGTTCCTAAACAGCAAAAAGCAATTAAAACAAAATCCAACAAAATATCCATATGACCGTGTCAGCTGACATGGGAAAATGTCCGTGGTGAATATTTTAATAAAATAGCCCATACGGCACAGTGTGAATGAATCAGGTTATTGACATTATGTAACGTGTATAGGCACATATAGACCTTTAGGTATGTACTCTGAGTAGGTTGCTTGAAGAAGGGCTGAAAGTGTTACACAAACTCCTGGCACACAGGAGGGAATAGTATCAAGAATTCTTGA
>PVHP010016285.1:0-2500 GCA_004024765.1 Zapus hudsonius | reverse complement strand
TTAATTTGGGCAAGGTAAGGATCTTGGTCTACCTCTAAGGGTTTAAAATTATATATCTGAAAATTGTCTTTAATAATTGAAGTATCGTGCTTATATTTTATTTTAATTTTTTATATTTTATTTATTCATTTTTAAGCAGAGAGAGAGAGAGAACACACCAGGGCCACCACCTTGTGGCTTATGTGGGTCCTGGGGAATTGAACCCAGGGCCTTAGGCACTGGAGGCAAGTGCCTTAACCACTGAGCCATCTCTCCAGCCCTCATGCTTATATTTTGATGATTGAAAGGAGCAACACAATATTATGAATCATGTAAGTGAGACACAAGATTAAAACCCAGGCCTTTCTTCTTACCATAGTGCCCATACTTGGAGAGGTGCTCATGTGCACACTAAGTTACCATATGAAGGCTAACTATAATGGTGGTGCATCTAAAGCCAGACCTTCTCATAGTCAGGGGCTGTAACTACACCCTGAAAGTGGGTGATCCTATGGGAACACTCACATCCCTGTTGCTACAGAAACAGCATTAATGCAAAAGTGGACAGCTTTAAAGTTTGATTTTAGCACTCGAATTTCTTTTAATATTAGTTATAGAAGAGCTACCAACCAGAGACATTTATTCTTCACTTATAAAATATACATAATATGAATTATCTCGCATATTATATTAACAATCATAAGATAAATTTTCCAGGGCTGGAAAGATTGCTTAGTGGTTAATGCACTTGCTTACAAAGCTTAATGACCCAGGATTGATTGCCCAACACCCACATAAAATCAGATGCACAAAGTGGCACATGAATCTGGAGTTCCTTTACAACAGCTAGAGGCCCTGGTGGTTCCATTCTCTCTCGTGTTCTTTCTCTGTCTCTCTGCTTGTAAATAAATGATTTAATAATAAGTAAATAAATAAATAGATAAATAATTTTCTATTCTTGGGGAAGATGGGAGACCTGTGGGAACTTCTCTTTCTTTTCTTTAAAAATCTATCCATGTATTGGGCTGGAGAGATGGCTCAGCAGTTAATGCACTTGCTTGCCTGCAAAGCCTAAGGATCCGAGTTCATTTTCCCAGTACCCAGGTAAAGCCAGATGCACAAGGTGGCACATACATCTGAAATTTGTTTGCAGCAGCAAGAGGCCCTGGTTCGTCCATTTTCTCTCTCTCTCTCCTCTCTCTCTCCCTCTGTCTGCTTGCAAATAAATAAATAAAAATAAAATATATCCATGCATTATTCAAGCTGGTCATATATGAGTCCAACTCTCAGGGAAAAATGCATCTATGCCTTGCAGTTACCATCACTTCTGGGAGAGGAGAGAGAGAAGAGAGAGAGAGAAAGAGAGAGAATATATGGGTGCATCAGGGCCTCCCGCCACTAGGTTTCAACCAACGTACCAGTGAAAACCTTGTCTCTTTCTACCAGCTTGACAACTTTGACAAGCTACGTGAGACATCACTGTAGAGTGTCATCCCTCTCTCCTTTCACATGAACTAAAACTCACCTTCCTCTATCAAAGCTACTATGAGAAGAAAGACGATGCTTTCTGACTTGCTCACTAGAATCTACATTTTTGATTCTTTGAGGGAAGGCAAATGATATCCTTCCACAGGTGTGGACTTATTTTTCAGACAACTATTTCTTCTAGTCTACTATCAATGTTTCACTCGATGTGTTACAACTCCCTGAGCTTGGCAGACATTTCCTGCTGGAATGTATACATCTTAGCATTGTTTCTATCTTTTCATTTTTGGTGCATTTCTATTGCTTTCTACATAATGACTACAACAGGATGTGTGTATAAAGACAAACCAGAAGTTGCTGGTCTCTTCAGACAGGAAAGAAAAATTGTTCCAATCCAACACACTAGAAAATGAAAAAATTGTTACGGGAGAAAAATTGCACCATCTAGCAAGCATGAGTCTTAGTCTTGCCATGAGGTGTGCAGACTGCAAGTATATTTTCAGAAGTAAAACAGAGAGGCTCTCAATGGGCGTGAATTCACTGAAAGCTGGTTTCCCCCAGAGACTCGCTGCAAAGAGCTGAGAACATGGTCAACGTTTAATGAAGTTCCATGGATATTTGCCAGTGATGTCTTTACATTGACACGGTGCTACGGGAAAGGGGCTCACCAAACTAAAAGCAGTGATAGAGTGATAGGTTGCAACATTATAAAGAATGACAGAACTGGAAAGATAGCCCAGTGGTTAAAGGCACTTTCTTTCAAAGCTGAATGGCCTGGGTTCGATTCCCCGGTACCCATGTAAGTGGCACATATGTCTGGATCTGGCATGCCCATTCTTTCTCTCTCTGTCTGTGTCTCTAAAATTAATTAATTAATTAATTAAGAAACAAATGAAATCACTTTAGGAAGAGATAAAAAGAAGAAAATATTCACTGTATTCTTAGGCATCATGGTGGTTTGAATGTAAATGTCACCATAGCCTAGGGTTTTGTTTTTAATTTTCATTTATTTATTTGCAAGGAGAGAGAGAGAGAG
>PVHP010016284.1:0-36159 GCA_004024765.1 Zapus hudsonius | reverse complement strand
CCTTCTGTATTGCAGGCAAACGCCTTACCCGCTAAGCCATCTCTTCAGCCCTACCATTTTTATTTTTGAGACTTGGTCTCATGTATGGAGGCTGGCCTCAAACTCAGTCTAGCTAAGGATGACCTTGAATTTCTGATCTTCTCTAGTGCTGGGATGACAGGCCACTATGCCTGGATTATGTGGTACTGGGGATCAAGCCAAGGGGACTCTTTACCCACTGAACCATATCCCCAGCCCCCTCAAACTATGTTTTAAAGATCACATGTCTAGAACTGAAGCAGGAGGAGGCCCTTCCCTAGCTCTTCATTAGAAATGAGGAAGGGACATGTCAGCAGCCACAGGGGAGGAAGCAGGCAGATGGGCCTGGGGTTACAAAACCTCAGCGGATGGAGGAAGTTCCCAGAACTTGTCCTCTGCTCTGATAGGTGCCCACTATTCTGAGCTGTGGCCAAGGGCAGGAAGTGAGTGCAAGAAGAAATGATAGTAAAAGGTAGTAAGTACCTTCAGAAGTTGAGACAGTGTGTCCAACACCTCAGGGGGTCCAACCTCTAAGCCTTCATCACGGCCGGTGGCTCTCTTCTTATAAGTGACATTCCCCAGGTACAGGATAGCTGAGAGGATGGAGAAAATCCTGGGGCAGAGAAAGAGTTTTACTCAGGGCCCTGTGTATATTAATAAGGTAAAAGAGCCATTCAGAGAAGAACTGGGCTCAGCTCCAAAACCTAGTAAAGTCCAGGAAGACTGTGTGGGCTTGAAAAATGGCTAAGCTTGCTGCTGAGGACACCTTCTGTGGCCTGGGACTTTTTAGACAGCGATTTTAACTTATTTCTATTCACTGATTGTCCCTCCTTTCTAGAAATTGGGTCTGGCTTCGAACTCCTTAACGAAGCCAAGGGTGACCTTGAACTCTGATCCTCTTTCCTTCAGTAAGGAGTGAGCCACCACACCCAGTTTATATAGTGCTGGGGATGAAGCCAAGGGTTTCATGCATGCTAGACAGGCACTTTACCAACTGAGCCATATCCCCAGCCCTGATCCTTTAGAGTAAGGGTCTCACTATGTAACCCAGATTGGTCTCCAACTGAAAATGCACGTGTGTGCCACTATGCCCACCTTCACACTGCTTTTGGTGTGTGTATGGGGCTAATGGATGGACCCCTTTTGTGGGTGAGGTACACTGGCTCCTCTTACAGTGCAGTTCCTACAAGACTGTGTGACAGATTTCAAGAGTGACTGGTAGACATTGTGGTGGCTGGGCAGCCCACTTACTGCTTCTTGGTGGCGGGCAGGAAGCCCACCATCTCCATGGCCTGCTGGAGCCTGTCAAAGTCATGTTTCAGGTCTTCTCCATCTTCAATCTTCAAGTTATGCTGAAAAAATAAGGGCGTTGGCGTTCTGGGCGTTTCCAGGCTGGGAGGGTGGCATGTGAGGGTGATTTTGGCTGCAAGCACAAGGCAAGGCCCAGGGCCGGGGAATGAATGGCCTCCTTTGTGCTGCCTCTTTGGAGCCAGGCTGGGGACCCTGGAGGCCAGGCGGGAGGGAGGCAGCCTCTGACCTCCTGGCAGGTCGTAAACAGCCCAAAGGGAACAGAGGTACCCTCTGTGGTTGCCCACTGTTTACCTGGTTGAGGTAGAAATAGTCTTCAGGCTGCTTGAGTTGAAATTCTTGGCGCTCTTCCTCGCTGACACCGAACAACAAATAATAAAATACATGGTAGTTCCTATGGGTCAAGCAGGAAGGAAAAAAATCAACAGGGGAAGCCAGGCCTGGTGATTTCAAACTACCACAATGTTTCATCAGAGACCTTACCAGGGAGGAAAAAGTATTTTAAATTTCAAATTTGCACAGACTAAAGACCCATATTAATCAGATTATGATTTACTGGAAAAAATTATCTTCTCAAGTGAGTAGTTGTTTCATTCCCTCGCCAATCACAGACTTTATTTTAAGGTAACAGTCTCACCCTGAAGCCCAGACTAGCCTCAAAAGTAAAATCCTCCTGCCTCAGACTCTACAGTGTTGGGAAGTATGCGCCACCACACCCACTCAGATAGATTTTTAACCTAAACATACTTTACGCAGCACTGAATACCCCTGGTTGGCGGAACCCTCAGGTGACCAAAAAGACCAAGGGGGCAGGCATGCTAAGGAAGGCGCAGGTTGGGACAGACTCCTGGAATATGGACCAACCATGGCTTCTCTAAAATTCCTGGGACCCCAGGACATTTGCTCCTGCCCTTTATAGGAACAAAGGTAGAGCTGGGACTGCATTCAAGCATTCCCAAGGACTCATCCCCTACCTTTCATCCTTCTCTCGAGATACCAGGCGAGACTTTTCAAGCAGGTATTTTTCCACCACAGCTCTGTCATTAAAAAGAAAAAAAAAAAGAGTAAGGTATTACATTTTATCATTGTTTTAACATTTCTTTATTTTTATTTTATTTTTTTAGCTTGGGTTGGGGATGGAACTCTATTTGGACCTCTTATGCTGGTCTACCACAGACCCATACACTGGTGTATTCTAGGCAGGCAGTCTACCACCTAGGCCCTGATTGGTTAATTTAAGACTTGTGCTCTTACTGCTGAGCCATGCCTCCAGCCTTTCTGTTAATGCTGTTAAGACAGGGTCTCACGATGTAGCGGAGGATCTCAGGACCCTCCTTCCTCCTAGTGTTGGGATGGTAGGTGTGCACCACCATGCTTGCTTCTGTTATAGTTACCTTTCATTGATGGAACAACACACCTGACCAGAAGCAGCTAATAAAAGGAAAGAGTTTATTTCAGGTTGACTGTTTCGAGAGGAAGTTGCATCATGGTGGGAAAAACATGGCAAGAGCAAGAACCTGGCTCACATCTTGTCACATATCAGGGTGGAAGTGGTCTAAGTACTGGGCTTGAAGCCTCAAGGTCTGCCCCCAATGACCCACATCCTCCAGCAAGGCTCCATCACAAGCACATGAGGCTATGGGGGAACATTTCAGGTAAAAACCTTAGATTCCTATCTGGCTTTTCCATGAAATGTCGTTCAAGTATTTCCCCATTTTCTACTTGGGCTATTGATCTTAAGGGATGGAACCAGGAGGGTGAATGCTCCATTGCTGAGCTACACCCCAGCCCTCCACCTTTGTCTGTTGAACATCAGGGTCCTGATCCATGCTACTGCTTGGCTTTATCTATTCAGGCTGGTATTTGCCCTTGGTTGATCACTTTCTTTGTGTTTCTTTCCAGTTTAGTTCCTATGGGAGACTGAAACATCATGGCACCTCAAGCCTAAGAGTGTGGGCTCTAAGTAGGGACTGATGCATCTCCGTAGCTAGTCAAATGCTATCATTCTACCTCAAATGTTAGGTGCCAGAATTATTTTGGACCCCCTCCCCAAGTTTTTAGAATTTTTGCATATACACATTGAGGTATCTTAGAAATGAAACTCAGGTCTAGGTATACAATGTATGTTTTATATATACCTTACACAAATAGTGTGTAAGTTCAAGGCCTATTTTTACTGTGGCCTTTGCTGTGAACAAAGCTGTGAAAATTCTCACTTGTGGCCAAACTTCAGTGCTCAGTGAGTTTAAAATTTTAGAGCATTTTTAATTTTGGATTGGGAATATTGGAGCTGTAGAAGTGGTGGTGGATGTTTCCTGGGGACCTATGAAGTTCTAGGCATCATTCCAAGGCATTTTCAGGAAATCCTCCCACTTGCTAGGGTGGGTGCTATACCTTCTGTTGACAGACAAAGCCCATACAAGCTATGTACTCACTACATAGGATTCCACAGGCCACAGAGACTTGGCTGGCTCCTTCCACACCTACCAGATGGGGGTATGAGGGTTTTGTCAATGTCAGGTAGAGTGGGGGAAGCTTGCAAACAGCCCCATTTGAAGCTGTAGTTGTATATGTATGCATGTGGAGGAACACTGTCCACCTTTTTGTTTTTGTGCTTGATTGGTTGTTTATTTATTTAAGAGAGGCATGAGGGCCTCTTACCACTGTAAATGAACTGCAGATGTGTGCGCCACTTTATGTATCGGGCTTTATATGGGTACAGGGAAATCAAACCTGGGCCATCAGGCTTTGCAAGCACCTAATTTAATGGCTTAGCCATCTCTCCAGCTCATACCTTTTTTTTTTTTTTTGAGTCAAGATCTCTCACCAATGAGGCTACAATGGCTGACCAGCAAGCCCCAGGGATCTTCCTGCTTCCATGTTCCCAGCACCTGGATTACAGGCATACCACCATTGTCTGGCATTTTTATGAGGTGCTCAGTATTGAACTGAGATCCTCGTGCTTTAGAGACAAGCATTTTATTGACTGAACCTTCTTCCCAGCCTGAGCCTACTGCTTATAAAACTCTCTCTCTGTGTGTGTGTGTGTGTGTGTGTGTGTGTGTGTGTGTGTGTTAGAGAAAGAAAAAGAGAGAGAGAGAGAGATTGGGTTGTTGGCTACTGCAAGTGAATGCCAGTTTGTATGCACCACTTTTTGAAGGGTATATTTTTTTTCGGTTTTTCGAGGTAGGGTCTCGCTCTAGTCCAGGCTGACCTGGAATTCACTATGTAGTCTCAGGGAGGCCTTGAACTCAAGGCGATCCTCCTACCTCTGCCTCCCAAGTGCTGGGATTAAAGGCGTGCGCCACCATGCCCGGCTTTGCACCACTTTTTGCATCTGGTTTTACATGGATGCTTGGGAACTGAACTTGGCTCGGCAGACTTTACAAGCAAGATCCTTTAACCATTGAGCCATCTCTCTAGCCCACTGAGCCAACTGTTTTATGTGATGAAACATTTGCCCAAGATGGCAGAGATAAGGGACAGCATTCAACCTGCAGGTTTGCATGGCAAACACACAGCATGCATGGGTAAGTTTCCAATGGTGCCAACTTGGGTCCTTAATTCTTTCGAAATAGAGGGGAAAAATGTTTTCTTTTATGTTTTTCTTCCCACAGCCCTACTCCCAGGTAGGGTTTCACTCTAGCTCAGACTGGCCTGAAACTCAACTCTGTAGCCCCAAGGCCCTCAAACTCATGGCAATCCGCCTATCTCAGTCTCTTGAATGCTGGAATTAAAGGTGTGCATCACCACACCTGGCATGTTTCTCTTTTTTTAACACTATTAATTTTTGTCTGTGCATGGGAGTGGCATGCATGCAGATACATGTGTATGGGTGCACCAGTGTCTCTTACCACTATAAGCAAATTCCAAATGCTTAGCCTCTTTGCATAAGGCTTTCTACAGGTGCTAGGAAATGGAACCCAGGCCAGCACCTTTAACCACTGAGCCACCTCTCCAGCCTCCCCCTTTTTTTTTGGATACAGATTTTTTTATTTTGTTATGTATGCGCCTGTCCATGCATATATAAAAGCCAGAAGACAAATTTGGATGTCATTCCTCAGGAATGTCATCCATCTTTCTTGAGACAGTGTCTCTCATTGGCCTGGAGCTTGCCAATTAGGCTAGACTGGTTGCCCAGTGAGTCCCAGGGATCCACCTGTCTCCACCTCACCCAGCCAGCAGACAGGCAGTTGTGCAAGGTCACTGGACTGACCCTGAACTGTGGGGACCCTTCCTGCTCAAGGATGGTGGGGTTCAGACCTCAGGGTTTGGACTCCTGAGAAACAGCTGGCCTCCTTCCTTTTCTCTTATTCTCCCTCCCCCTCTTCTTCTCTCCTCATTGGCTCTTTCTTTTTTCTCTCTTTCTCCCTCACACATTCTCATTCTTTCCTTGCCTTTTCTTTCCATCATTACTTTCCCTCCTTTCTATCATCCTTTCTCTCCTTTTTCCCCCCTCCTTTTTTTTTTTTTTGTTTTCAGTTAGGGATCAGCTCTGTTTCCTAGTCTGGCCTGGAAATAGTGACTCTCCTGCCTCAGCCTCCTGAGTGCTAGGATCATAGATGGGTACTACAACTTCCTGGCAAAAAGCAGGTGCCTTCCCCTCAGTCCAAAGCCATTTAGCTTTGGTACTGTGATGGTTTATATTCATTGTCAACTTGACAGAAACTAGGATCATCTGTAAAACTAGCTTCTGAGCATGCCTATGAGAAATTATATAGATTAACTGAGCTTCTGGGCATGGCTGTGGGGAATTATCTTGACTAGGTTAACCGAGGTGGAAAGACCCACCTTAAATGTGGGTGTAACCATCCATGGGCCTGGGCTCTGGACTCTATAAAAAGGAGGGAGTTAGCAGAGCAACAGCATTCATCACTCTCTGCTTCACTCCTGCTGCCATGTCTCTTCTGTCCCGATGGACTGTAACCACGATCTATAGGCCAAAATAAATCCTTCCTTACGTTGTTCCATGCTAATTTGGTTACAGCAATAAAAAAGTAACAAGTAAAGGCAGCTTCCTCAAGCCCATTTTTGAGAAGAGAAGCTGCACTTGGGGTTCCTCTGAATCACCTCTGTGGGTGATTTCCAGTGCTTTGTCTTGTAGTGATGACCCCAGCAGGACAGGCCAGCATGTCAGCCGAAAACCAGGCTGCCTTTTGACCACTGACAGCTTGTTCTCTTTCCTGATCACCTCCAAAGCTGGGCTCCCATCAGAGGGGTCCCACCAGGACCCAGGACTCTCCCTATACTGGGCTCTTGAATACCTCAGAAGATGAACCCTCACAAACTGGGGAACTAGGGATAGGCTCAGACTGCCACTGGCCCTTGGTCTTGGTAGGAACAGCATGTAGAAATGTCAGCTGGGGCCTTTGAGTAGTCCTTATTTATCCTCAGTTTCACATTCTGTGGTTTTAGTTATAATCATCAAGGTCTGAAAATATGTCATGGAAAATTTCAGAAATAAAGAACTCATAAACTTTGAAGTGCAGGCTATTCTGGCAGTGGGATAAAATCCACACCATCCCTCACTGTCTCTTCAGATGTGACTCCTCCGATTCCCAGGGTCTCCACATCAGGAACACTACACTCCCATTAGTGACTCAGCAGACATTGGTTATCAGATTGTCAATGTATTGCAGTATTGGGTTCAAGAAGTGCTTAGTTTGCCAAATAATGGCCCCAAAGCCCAACAGATGTGTTGTAAGTCAAACTTACATAAGGGAGGAAATTTTTATTTAGCCCATGTTTCAGTTTGTCATGCTGGGGCGCACGTGGTAGAGCAGCTGGCAGCATGTAGTCAGGAGGCAGAGTAGAGCCCTAACACCCAGGGGCCAGGAGGATATTAGGCCCCAAGGACACTGCTTTCTTCCAGCAGGCCCTACCTTCCACAATTCTACCACTTCCCAGCAGTCAAGTCAGACTTTATTCCCTCACTGGATTAAGTCATTCATGAGACTAGAGCTCTCACAATCTAATCAACGCTGGAAATATTCAAAGACAGACTCTGAGTGTGCTTCACAAATCCCCTAAGATCAAGAACACCATTCTAAGAAGCAAGGCAGGCAGTTTGGACAGGCAAAGAGAAGCTGCTGCCATTTCCTATGAGTCACAAAAGTACCTCATGACAGGCCTATGTGCTATGACTATGTGCTAGCTTCATTTCTTAAAAGTCTTCCAAAGGCCATGTGAGAAAGAAATTTTGGGCCCTGAGGTAAAGAGATAGAGGAGATGGAAGCTTCAGGAGGAGGGGACTAGGAAAAGGTTCTTAGGTCATGGGGGCTATGCCCTTTTAAAGGGATGGTGTGATCTGGGCACTTTCTCTTTTGTACTGTGCTTATGAGGTAAATGGTTTTGCTACACTGAGCTATCACTGGCTCAAAGCCACGGGGCCAATCAAGCACAGACTACTACAATCTCCAAAGATCACGTGTATAAACAGATCTTCCATAAGTCAGTGGTCTTAGGTGTGCCATCATAGGGTCAAAAGACTGACTTACACAGCATGTGTGGCTCCAGGTCATAGACTATATAAGATTTGGCATGCAATGGGAATTTCAGGTAGTATTCTTAATGGAATAATAGGAAAGACTGCATTTGGAAAAAGCACTGTAGCTCTTGTAATTAAGGGTTAAGAGATCATGTTGGATGATCAGGTGGGGCCTAAATCTCATGTGTTCCCAAAAGAGGTGAGGAAAGAGACACCAAGACACACTAGCTGAGAACAGACAGACAGAGACTAGAATGACTTAGTCTCAAGCGCAGGCACCACTCAGAATCTGGCAGAGCCTGGAGGGATTCTCTAGGATCTCTGCAAAGAAAACAGTTAGGTTAACACCTTTCACACTGACCACCATGACAATGGAAAAATCAATTCCAAATTTTTTTCTTTCTTTTTTCCTTTTTTTTTTTTTTTGAGGCAGGGTCTCGATCTAGTCCAGGCTGACCTGGAATTTACTATAGTCTCAGGCTGGCCTCAAACTCACAGTGATCCATTTACCTCTGCCTCCCGAGTGCTGGGATCAAAGTTATGTGGCCAAATGTGGCACCTGGCTGAATTTTCTTTCTTTCCTTGGCAGTGCTGGGATAGAAACACAAGCCTTGTGCATATGAGGCAGAACTGCAGCTGAGCCGTGCCCCAGGCCTGTCAATGGGGAGTCTAGGCAGGCACTCTATACAGAACCACACCCTGTGTGTGCCCGTCTCTATTTCAGATGGTCTCACTGTGTAGTCCAGCCTGGCTTGGAGTTCATGATCCTACTTCCTGTGCCTATCAAGTGTTAGGACAACAGGTCTATGCCATCCATCATTCTTTTTTTTTTTTTTTTTTTGGTTTTTCAAGGTAGGGTCTCCCTCTAGTCCAGGCTGACCTGGAATTCACTCTGTAGTCTCAGGGTGGCCTTGAACTCATGGCAAACCTCCTACCTCTGCTTCCCGAATGCTGGGAAGGTGTGTGCCACCACGCCTGGCTCATCCATCATTCTTTCTACTCCCACAAGATCAGCTTCATGTTGATTCAACAAGTTAGTGACATGTGGCATTTGTCTCCTTATGGAGCATAACACCCTCCAGACTCATCTAGTCTGCTGCAAGGTGTGTATTAGTTATTTATTGGTTTTCTTGTGACAGGGTCTCATTTGCTAGGTCGCCTTTGAACTCACAATGTAAGAAAGGATGATGGACTCCTACTGTCTCAATCTCCCAAGTGCTGGGGTGTCAGTTGTGTACCACAATGATGGCCGTGATGTATATTCACACACACAGACACACACACACACACACACACACACAATATAGGTTGACAACAACATGGAAGAAAGGCCAGATTTGGCTGCAGGTGTCTCTCACTAACTGTGACACAAGCACATCTTCAGGTGGTGGCAGTTGTCACTGCAGCAGTTGAACCACAGGTTGCCTTGGGCCTGAGGATTCATCAAGGACCTCTCACCCACAATACCCCATCAATGCCTGTCAGCACCTGGGCGGCAGGAGAAAGAAAAGAAGCTTGAGGATGAAAGATCTAGAACAATATTCCCATTCATGTCCTGAATGGAAATTGTGGGTTGAAACAACTGTCCAGCAGGGTTGACAGAAAAGTCTAAATCCTGGGACTATATATAATGAATCCCATTTCACTGCTGACCCTCCACAGAGTGTTTGAGCTGTTGGCTGGATTCTTGGGAGTATCTAGGCAGCAAGACCTGCTGGAATGCCATCCACCCCCACACCCACCTGCCAATCCACTGCTGGACCCAGTCAACATTCTCTATCCATAATTCTCCTTGTTTACTCATACACCAACAAATCCATCCAGCCCTGGTCTACTCATGAATCTACCTACAACCCACAAATGTACTCAATCCACCTCTCCCCAAATCTATTAATCCATCCATGAATCTACCCATCAACCCACATACCTACCCACACATTGATTCATCCACCCATTTGTGCATCTGCATACTTATTCATACATTGAATACTAATGAATCTACCCATTCATGAACAAACCCAGCCAGCTTTGAGTCTCCCCACCTGTCAGAAACCTATAAGTGAATTACTCTAAGCATCTACCCATAAATCCAGCCATCCATCCATTTCCCAAAAATCTATTAATCCAACCATGGATCTACCTATCTACCTCCCTACTCGCAATCTACTTATCTACCAACCCATCCATTCTACCCATGCACCTCTCCATCTGCTTACTCATCAACAAATCCACCCATCTCTCTTCCTCCCTTCTTTCTTTCATGCTTCTTTCTTCTCTTTTCATGTATTTATTCACTTATGTGTGGTATGGTGCATGCAAACAGAGGCCAGAGAACATAAGTGCCTTCCTCTATTGTTTGTTCCTGTGTTTCCTTAAGATGAGGTCTCTCTCTCACTGACCCTGAAACTGCTGCGTGTGGTCAGACTATCTGACTAGTGAGCCTCGGTGATTCTCCAGCCTCTGGTCTCCACAGGACTGGGGTTACAGGTGTGCATGGTCATGCCTATCCATGAAAGTGGGGATTAGAACTGAGAGTGAATCAGCCACTTTTAGGCCTTCAAGCTTGCTTGGCAGGACTCTTATCTGCGGAGCCATCTCCCAAGCCCCTCTACCCATCTGTCTAGTCAGCCACCCACACATTCTTTAGAATTTTACATCTTACTTTACATGGTTTCTCTTTCTAGCTAAGGGAAACACAGTTGACAGACAATAGCCCATATCCACTCAGCCTATGATACCTTCACACCTCATAGTGTAGAAGCCTTATTAAAGACGAGGAAGCAGGTTTCACTGTCCTTACCTATTCTTAGTTAAGGCTTTCCCAGCTAACCTCAACCACTGTACAGACCTTGTCTTAACACTTAACATTGCATGCACAGATGGGAATATGTCTCAGTTGTAGAACACTGGCTGAGCATTCATGAGACCCTGGGTTCCCATTCCCAGCTTGAGTCCTGCCCACTTTCACTGAGTACACAAGTGTCTCAACAGCCACAATTTGGACAAGGGCGACTGACTCACCCTCTCACGATGCCACTCTCCAGGTAGTTGACTTGGATGAATTTCCCAAATCGGCTAGAGTTGTTGTTGTGGGCTGTTTTGGCATTCCCAAAAGCCTGTACAGAGAAAAAAGGCAAGGTTTCAGACTACAGGACTGGACTTTCCAGAGGCTTCTGCCCTGGCCCCCAAACTCCCTCTGGGCTCTGTCCCCAGAGCCAGCCCTAAGTCACTCACTCAGAAGCCCAGATAAGAAGCAAAAAACACAGAGGTGTATGTCCAAGTGGCATTCCAACATACTGTGTGTGTGTGTGTGTGTGTGTGTGTGTGTGTGAGAGAGAGAGAGAGAGAGAGAGAGAGAGAGAGAGAGAGAGAGAGAGAGAGAGAGAAAAGGAGGGACAGAGATACAACCAAGAGTTTAAGCACTCAACATTAAAAATGACAGCTATGGAATAGGGAGATGGCTCAGTAGGTAAAGTGCTTGCTTTGCAAGCATGAGGACCTAAGTTGAAATCCCAGTTCTATGTAAGAATGCCAGGTGTGATAGTGTGCACCAAAGTCTAGCCTAAACAGGGAGCTCTAAGTCAGTGAAAGACCCTATCTCAAAGGTCCCTGAGAATGACACTGAACTTGTTCTCTGGCTTCCACATGCATCAGCACACACAATGTCCATTTCTTGGGCTGCAGTATGGCTCTGTGGCACAGCACTGGCCTAGCATGCACCAGGCCTTGGCTTCTATCTTCAGCACCACAAACACAGAATGTATTCATGGAGTGTGCTCCTTAGTGGGGTGCCCTCTGGTACCAGGGATGCCTCCTTCCCACAATAAATCCACTATCCCAGAGGGGTTGAGACAGAGAAAGTGTGACAGACTTGGGGGAAACATGAGGCAGGACAATGAAGCCAAGAGGAGGTGGGGACGGGTTCCCAGGAGACCTGACCAGTCTAAGTCTGGCCAAATCCTAGTAGTGCTAGAGATCAAGACACAGGGAATATCAGAGGTGACACTTGGGAGCCACACAAGAAAGAGAAGTTGGGCAGCAGAGAGAATTATGAGGAGGCGTGTAAAATAAGAAATAAGGACCATTGTCTAGATATGAGCTGGGGTCTTTGGGGGTGGGTCTCCACATAGATCTTATATAAGGAAAACACCTCAGAACAAGATTCCCCACACTACAGGAGCCCATGGAACCCTCTACCTTCTCTGCTTACAAATTATGTCCTTCGGACCTGGTGATTTTTTTTGTTTTGTTTTGTTTTCTAAGTGTGTGTGTAGGTAGACGCAGAGAAACTTTAGGTGTCATCCTCAGGAACGTCTACTTCCTTTGAGACAGGGTCTCTCATTGGCCTGGAGTTCACCCATTAGTCTAGAGTGGCTCTAGGGATCCTCCACTTTTTTTTTGTTTGTTTGTTTTTGAGGTAGGGTCTCGCTCTAGCCCAGGCTGACCTGGACTTCACTATAGCCCAGGCTGACCTGGGCTTCACTATGTAGTCTCAGGGTGGGCCTTGAACTCATGGTGATCCTCCTACCTCTGCCTCCCGAGTGCTGGGATTAAAGGCGTGTGCCACTACACCCGGCTTGGGATCCTCCTCTTTTTGCTTTTCCAGCACTGGGATTAAAGATGTCTATCACTACATCTGGCTTTTATATGAGGATTCTGGGAACTGCACACAGGTCCTCATGCTTGTAAAGCAAGCATTTTACACACTGGGCCATCTCTCCAGCCCCCATGGATTTTGAACAACTCTTGAGGGAAGATCTGAAGACACTGGTGGCTGGGTGGGGACCAGCAGCAACTGACTATCCAGTGGGCTGCCTTCCAGCTGCTGTCCACCAAGCTGCACATGCTCACCTCTCTTAAGTGTCTACAGAATGCAGTGCATTCATTTTTGCAAACACTGGGACTGAATCATTCATTCACATATTCACTCACTGCAGTGCTGGGGGTCTTGTACATGGTAGGCAAGGATCTGCCACAGAGCCCCACCCCAGCCTCACATATCACGTACGACACGGTGTTTGTTGTATAGCTATTTCCTCCAAATTAACACATTCCCTCTTCTATGGAGGCTCACATGACCCAGGAAGTAAGCCCAACTGACAAAGCTCCCAAAAGCTACAAGGTTCATAAGGCCCCTTCAGAAGACTGTTGGAGGGAAGGGGGACTCTGTTGGAGCTACCTACGAGTTGTGAAGGGAGATCCAGGGAGGTAATGTTTCCTGAGTTGTCCCCCATGCTGGAGTGGGCTTCTCAGTGATGCAGCTGCCTTTATGTTACCCATGCTCCTTAAGTGACCCCAATAAACCTAATGATTCACCAAACTGGACTAGATGGAATTGTTTCTTTGGTTAGTCACCCATTTTTTGTTCATATCTCCAGGGAAGTCACATGGCATCCTCAGAGATGTCACCAGCATCTGAGTCCAATAAAAATGCCACTAGAAATCACTATTTAAGAAGAAACGACAGGGCTGGAGAGATGGCTCAGAGGTTAAAGGCACTTGCTTGCAAAGCCTTACTGCCTGGGTTCAATTCCCCAGCAGCTACATAAATTCAGATGCACAAAGTGGTATATGCATCTGGAGTTCATATGTAGTGACAAGAGGCCCTCCCTGACGCGCCCAATCTCCCATTCTCGCTACTTATCTGCTTGCAAATAAATAAATCTATCCTCTCTCTCCCTCTCCCTCCCTCCCCCCCCTCTCTCCCCCTCCCTCCCTCTCTTGCTGTTGTCTACCTATAATCAATCAAAAGAAACAATAATAGGGCTGGGGACACTGACAATCTCTAGCCTCTCATGTAAAGCCAGATGGGCATTCCTTTGCAGTAGCAAAAGACCCAGGTGTTCGCACGCACACATACACAGATAAAATAAAAAAGAAAAAAGAGTGAACGAATAAATAATTAAAAGCAGTGACATGCTGCTGTTCCAATGGACCTGTAAGTTCCACTGTCCCTAAATTACACAGACAGCCTTATTTTTGTTGGGGGAAGTCTCCAACTTGCTGTGTAGACCATGTTGGCCTTGAACTTACAATCCTTCTGCCTCATGCCCTTGAGTGCTGGGATGACAAGCTTGTGCAACTACAATGGACTATTCTAAATCAACATCTATAGGAGGATTTACGTAGGAACAATGTGAAATTTTTCTTTTCAGGATTTTGAAAAAGGTTATCAGTATTGTCGCCCAGGATAGCCTCAAACTCACATCCTCCTGGGGCAGCCTCCTGAGTACTGGCATGACCCGCTAAAACTTCAGCACCCTTGGATATTAGTATCCTGGTGCGTGTACACATGTGTGTTTGGGCATGTTTCCTGGAACTCTGCCAGAGATAGCAAGGGATGGCTGTGTACAAAGGAAAATACAGGGGCTTTGCACAGTGGAGTAGTCTGGGGTTCCCTGACTCCCCCTCCCTTGATAAAAAGGTCTCCTCGCACACTGTGAGATCCCTTGGAATCTGGTGAAGTGCTCTTTCTAGGTTAAGTCTCTAGTTTTCCAATGTGAAGTCCTAGACCATAATTTTGTTTAGAGTGAAGTGCCCAGGTGCTGTGCCCCTGGTTCCTCAAGAGCTCAGGATGCCCCACAGGGCTTCCTGTCTGTAGAAGCTTCACCTCAGCCTGGGAGGCAGAACCCAGCCTGGGGGTCCTTCCTGCACTGTGCCTAATAAACACCCGAAAAAGCCATCCATGGGGCTTGGATTCCAGGCCAGCCTCAACTCTGTGAAAAGGACCTAAAACAGCAAGCCCTGGTGGAACCTACCTACAATTATAGCACTTGGGGAAGCTGAGGCAGGAGGATTTCTATGAGTTCCAGGCCAGCTTGGGCTTCAGAGAGATCTCATGTTTGTTTGTTTTGTCTTATAAGACCTCGAGTAAGCTATACCTGTCCCGAGGTCCCTATTGGTAGTACTGGGACACCTGTAATAGGAACAGCCCAGGACCTGTCTACTACAGAGGTGCCCCAATAATGGGCATCATGCACCAAACACACATATGTATACATGCATCACTTTTAAAACGCTGGGGACAAGTCTCCATGGCTAATGTGGTGGTCAAGCCTGGAGTCCTGGGATAGGCAGGCAGCAATGCCTCTGGGCTGTGGGGCCAGCTCGGCTGGCTTTCTGGCAGATTACAAATGACCCTGCAGGCCAAGACTGCTCAGCACAGTGACCTCACACGTCTGGTATGCAGCCTGAGCACACTGCTACTTTTCAAAGCCCATCTAAAAATATCCGGTTGGTGCTATTATACATCCCAGGAGGAAATGCTGGCAGGGCTCTCAGAGAAGCTGAGAAATGAGAGGGGGACTATTATGAGGCTGCATGGGGCTCAAAGCACAAGGGTGGCTGGAGGACCTGAGTGGTGGAGATCATGCAGGGCTAGGAGTGGTCTGGAGGGAGAAGCCGACCTGGTGTTGGCACTGATGCAGTATAAGCTGGCACAAGGGATGGAAAGGCCATGTGCTAATGCCATTGTCCCCACTGGCCCAAGCACGACGGCTCAGTGGTTAAGGGCACTTGTGCTACGATCCTGTCAACTGGAATTCAATCCCGAGCACCCACACAAAACAGGATTCAAAGCGGTGAACAACATGTCACCCCATCTTGTCTATAGCAATGTGGACCAGCTAGTCTGGCCTTCCCAGTGGGGGGGGGGAGGGGGAGAGAGAGAGGAGAAAATACATACATACATACATACATATATATATATATGAATATAGAAGGAGAGCACCAACACTTTGAGGTTGTCCTCCACATGCGTGTCAAGGTATATATAAGCTGGCACACACACATAAAGTCTGATGCAAGCTGGTATGGTGGCTCACACATGTAAGTCCAGGTCAGTCTGGGCTAGAATAAGACTCTGCCTGCTCTAAGCTGGCTCTGCTGCTTGCTGATCTCACGGACTCCATCTCACTCTAAGCCCAGCCACAGATCACTGGCTTGCCCACCCTGATAGGTACAGGCTCCTACCTTCAGTTACACCTGCTGGGTGAATGGGTGGGGACCACTCACCCAGACACAGGCCAGCCAGCCCTGGCTCCATTTCACACCTCAGGAGAAAGCCATCCAGAACCTGGGTGTGAGGACACACATCAGTTGTCCCAAACTCAGGAAGCTGAGGGAGGAGGATGGAGAATTCCAGGCCAGCTTAGGCTACGTAGTGAGACCCTGTCTTAAAACAATAACACAGAAAAACAGCTAGGCCTGAAAAGCACACTGCATTCAACAGAGGGTCCTGAGAGCCTGCAGCAGGAATTCACAGAGGCAAAGGGAACACTTGTTTCCTGAAGACAGGCAAAGCTTGAGGTGGGCTTCACTGCTTCCCTAGAGAGAGGCCGACCTCCCAGTAAGGCTGAGGTGGCTGCACCTGGAACCACCTTGTTGCCCCAGATTGCCTTATCTTTTCTGAAGGGGAAGTTTTAGAAGCTTACTCCAGATTGTCACCAAGTGGTGTGGGTAAGCATATTACAGTTGTCCTTTATTTTCCTGAACTTTCAATCATGCAATGTGTATAACCATTTGAATTTTATTTTGTTTTTGTTTTTCAAAGTGGGGTCTCATCCTAGCCCGGGTTGACCTGGAATTCACTATCCAGTCTTAGGGTGGCCTCTAACCTCTGCCTCCCAAATGCTGGATTAAAGGTGTACATCGCCACACCTAGCCTTTAAAAAATTAATTAATTAATTAAAAAATCAGATCTCATGTAACCCAAGCTTGCTTTAATATGCAGCCAAGGATGACCTTGAACTCCTGATGCTCTATCTCATCTCCTGCACCACCATGCCTGGTTTATGTGGTTAGGCAGTAAGCACTTTACCAATTGAGCCACCTTTTTATTTCTATTTATTTTTTTGAGGCAGGGTCTTACTCTAGCTCAGGTTTTTGTCCAAGCTGATCTTGAATTTATGGAAACTCTCCTATCCAGGCCTCCTGAGTGCTGGGATTAAAGGCATGAGCCACTATGCATGGCATATTTTTTTTTTCTTTTTGGCTTGTGTGTGTGTACATGTGAGTTCCCTGCAGCAGGGTGTACTCATTTGTGGTGGCCAGAGCAGAAAGATGGGTGTCCCCACTCCTTTGCTTTCCACCCAGTTTCATCCCCATCTGTCCTCCACCCCGCCCCCACTCTTGTTTGACCTGGAGTCTCTTATTGATACTAGAACTTTTTTTTTTTCCTTTAAATGAGCTCTGGCAATTCTTAGGTCTCTGTCCAATATGGGACTGGGTTACAGGTACACATGGTCATGACCAGCTTCTTCTTTTTTTTAAAAAAATATTTTATTTATTCATTTTCAAGCACAGAGATGGAGAGAGAGAGAGAGAGAGAGAGAGAGAAGAGAAGAGAAGAGAAGAGAAGAGAAGAGAAGAGAAGAGAGAGCGAGTACCAGGGCCACCACCTTGTGGGTCTGGCTTATGTGGGTCCTGGGGAATTGAACCCGGGGCCTTAGGCACTGAAGGCGAGTGCCTTAACCACTGAGCCATCTCTCCAGCCCAATGACCAGCTTCTTAATGTGGGCTCAGGAGATTTGAACTTGGGTATCCTCAGGCCCTCTTGCTTTTGCAGAAAGCACACTTAACCACTGAGTATCTCTCCAGCCCCGTGGTTTTTAAAAAATATTTTATTAATCATTTTCAAGAGAGAGAGAGAGAGAGAGAGAGAATGAACCAGGGCCACCACCTTGTGGGTCTGGCTTATGTGGGTCCTGGAGAATTGAACCCGGGGCCTCAGGCACTGGTGGCAAGTGCCTTAACCGCTGAGCCATCTCTCCAGCCCCAGCCCCGTGTTTTTTAAAAAAATATTTTTATTTATTTTCAAGAAAAGAGAAGGGGGGGTAGGAGGGGAGGGAAAGGAAGAATGGGCACACCAGGGCTTCTAGCTGCTGCAAACAAACTGCAGATGCATGCACCACTTTGTGCATCTCTGGCTTTTTGTGGATACTGAGGAATCAAACTCAGGTTGTTAGATTTTGCAGGCAAGCACTTTAACCACTGAGCCATCACTCCAGCCCAAGCCCTGTATTATTTTATACGTGTGGAGGTCAGAAGACAACTTCAAGGTGTCTGTTCCACCTCCTATTGCTGTAGGTACTTTGGGATCACAGATGCATGTGCCATTTTGCATCCAGTTTTCCACTGGCACCGGGGAATGGAACACAGGCCAACAGGTAATTTTGTAATTAAGCCCTATTTAACCACTGAGCCATCTTCCTAGCACCCTTTTATTTTTTAACAAATATTTTTATTGATTTAAGAGAGAGCAGAGAGAGAGCCAGAGACAAAGAGAATATGGCATGGAGGGCCTCTTGCTGCTGCAAATAAACTCCAAATGCACGTGCCACTTTGTGTGTCTGATTTTATATGGATCCTGGGGAATCAAACCCAGGCCATTAGGCTTTGAAAGCAAGCACCTTTAACCACAGTGCCATCTCCCCAGCCCCCTTTTTACCTTTTTTTGTTTTTTGAATAACATGTTTTTCTCTGTGTTGTCCAGGATGGTCATGAACTCCTGGGTTCAAGCAATCCTTCTGTCTCAGCCTCTTGAATGCTTGGGTTGCAGGTGCCATGCCATCAAGCTTGTATCCCACTTGCTTTCCATAGAGCAGATATGAAGGGGGCTTTGGGGGTCATGGAGGTTGTGAGGGGCAAAAAAGAGGCTAAGAGAGGATGTTAGCCAAGGTCAAGAAGGCAGAAGGGATGGCCCCTGTGCACCCTCCTATTTGTACAGCGGGCAGCAGCAGGCCCATGGATATGGGGGCAGGAAGTGGAGTGTCACTGCACCCCACAGCTCTCTGCTTGGTGGAGGAGGGAGAGAGGAGGAAGTGAAAAGTCTCTTAAGGGCCTAGGCTCCCACACTTCTGCTGGGCAGCTCTCTTCCAGTGGCTTCCTGGCCTTGGTGTTCCCCACAGGTTCTTGAAAGCTGCTGGCTACAGGGGCTGGCTTCTTTACACAGAAGCCAAGTACACAGATATCAGGGATGTGTTGGGGCTGGGTGAGCATGTAACATGAAGCTCTCCCACCAGATCACAAGAGGCATCAACTGTCTGCCACAGATAGGATGCAAAACACAGCCAGTCCTGAAAATGTGTCAAGCATTCTGGTGTCTTGGAGTCCCTCTAAGGCAAACCAAATCCTATCAATGGCCAAAGTCTCACAGTGATCCCTGTGGAGGTAGCAGATGTTTAAAACAGAGCTAAACAGAACAGAAAAACACAAGTAAGAAACAAACAGTTTTTTAGCATTTGTAGTGTGTATGTTCACGTGTGTGTGTGGGCATAAAAGGTGACAGGCGCCAGGCGTGGTGGCGCACGCCTTTAATCCCATCACTTGGGATGCAGAGGTAGGAGGATTGCCGAGAGTTCAAGGCCACCCTGAGACTACATAGTGAATTCCAGGTCAGCCTGGACTAGAGTGAGACCCTACCTCAAAAAAACAAACAAATAAACAAACAAACAAAAAAAAAGGTGACAGGCATGTGCATGTGAAGGCCAGAAGTATATATCAGGCATCTTCTCAAGTAACTCTCCACCTTATTTTTTAAAAAATAAGGTGGAGAGTTACTTGCTGAGCTATCTTCCCATCCCTGATCTTGTTTTTTGAAACAGGGTTTCTCACTGAAGAACTTATCAATTCTGCTATTCAAGCTAGCCAGCAAGTCCCACGGACCCTCTGTCTCCACCTTCCCAGTGCCAGGATTACAGGCACATGCCACCACACCTGACTTTCACATGGGTGCTGAGGACCCAAACTCAAGTATTTTACTAACTGAAGTATCTTCCTAGCATGATGGCAGAATCTTCAAACAAAGCTCAAGAAAAAAAAAAACACAAATAAAAGAAATTAGTAGTATTGTGTGCATGCATATGGGGCATGTGTACCGTGGCGCACGTGTGACAGTCAGAGGACAACTGTGGTGCTTCAGTCCATTCCTTCCACTTTGTTTGACACACAGTCTCTTGATTTTACCACTTTTAATCCAAGACTAGTGGCTAGTAAGCTTTGGAATTCTATTGACTACCTCCCCATTGTTGTAGGTGAGTTGGGATTATAGATCTGTGAGCAACTTGTGTCCAGCTTTACGTGGGTGTTGGAGATCTGAACTCTGGTCCTTAGCAGCAAGTATTACTACTGTGCCATCTCCCAACTCCACAAATAACTGTTTTTGAGACAGGATTTGACCTGCCTGCCTGCATCTGATGACAAACCTGTAGCCATGACCACTCCCATTTAAGTTATTAAATAATGAAACCACACGGAAGGTCCCAGGGAGGAGAGAACAAGCCAGGCGTTGAGCTGAGCATCCTGCTTGCTCTGAGGGAGGTGGAAATATCACAGGAATTCCCTGCTTTCCAAGGGCCCATCTTCTCAGGATGCCCCAGGTGTTCCCCCCCCCACTTCCTGTGGCATTGGGACATTCATTTATTTTATTTCTGAATCTCAGCATTCTGAGCTACACACTGCTCTCATCAATGCTTTAATGGTATCACGTGGACTCTGATAGTAAATGTGTTTGACGTTTAAAAAACCTGTCAGTTCTTGAGGCTCAGAGTGGATAGAATGCTTGCCTAGCATGCATGAGACCCTGGGTTTAATCCCTAGCACTTTATAAAGCTGACATGGGAAAGTACATCTGTTATCCCAGAATTTGGGAGTTCAAAGCAAGAGGATCAGAAATTCAAGGTCATCCTCAGCTACTAGAGAATTTGAGTCCAGCCTGGGTTACATAAAACCCTGTCTCGCCCACATTCAATATAACAATAAAACCCTGTAATTTCTAAAACCAAAATTCATCCAAGAGGTTTTTTGTTTATTTTGCTGTTGTTTGAGATGGGGCCCTACTATGTAGCCCAGGCTGGCCTTGAACTCCAAGGTTCAAGGACTCAGTGATCCCTGTCTCATCCTTCTGAGTAGCTGGGACAGCAATTACATGTTACCATGCCTGGCTTCATCTGAAAGTTGTTTAGAATTATAGTTTTATTATTTGTGTATTTCGTGTATATGTGCTCGAGTTCCCGTATGTCACTGTGTGTGTGAAGGTCAGAGGACAACTATGGATGCTAGTCCTCACCTTCCATTCTGTTGAAGTTAATATACCAGGTTGGCTGGTCTGTGAGCTTCTGGCTGATTCTCTGGTCTCCACAGCCCTTCTCACTATGAGTGCATTGGGATTCCAGACACTAGCTCATGCTATAGCATCTGGCTTTATGTGGGATTTGGGAATCAGAACTAAGGTCCTCAACTTGGCACAAATGCTTTATCCACTGAGCCCTCTCCCCAGCCTTGCTTTATTTTTCTGATGCGGGGTCTCATTATGCACCCAAGCTATCCTAAAATGTGCAATCCTCCTGCGTCAGCCAAGCACGGACATGACAAGTGTGCACCACCATGCCTAGCTTCTGCTGCTGGGATAGGCAGAGGGAAAAAGTTACTGCAGAGAGCTGTGTGCCCTCACTCTGAATCCTCATAGACTTAAAACGCAATCTCTCATCCATGCCCGAGGCAGGAGGAAAATGAGGCTGGCGCAGAGCACACACCCAGGCTCAACCAAATCAACTTCTGAGTAAGGGGTGGGGTGTTCTTAGTCCCTTTGGGCCTGGCTGGGAGGCTTTGGATGCTATGCCCAGCCTACAAACACTGTCACCTGCATACACATGTGCATTTACCCATGAGGTTGACAAGCAATAAGGGGAAATCAGAAACAAAGAACCCAGGAATCCATATCCTCTGTGTGTCAGCCCCACAGGCAGCTGGGACCATGTGGGGTCCCCTCCTGATCTTACACCATCATGAGCTGAATGTCACCAGGTTACTAGTACAGAGAGGTTTTCCTGTTGCCTCCTCAGTCTTAAATTTGCCCTAATCTTGCCTGCCAGGGACACAGGGATCATCAGCCTAGAGGCACTGAGCAGGATGCATGAGTCCCCTTGCTCTCTCCCTGCAGCCTCAGGCTTCCTTCCCTAACCAACTTTGCAGTAACTGAAGCTGACCAGCCACACCAGAAGTGCACACCAGAGGTGTCGCATGTGTACATAGGAGCTCAGAGAAGTCCAGAGGCTAGGAGGACATGAAGGCAGAGACTTGGAAGCAGAGCTACTCCTGGCAGTAGGTGTGACAGGAGCCAGAGAACAATGAGGACAGCTGAGAGACTATTACGATGGCAGCATGACCACACCACACAGGAAGGATGCTGGATGGGGACAGAGGGCACCAGGGTGCCCAACAGAAGAATATATTGGAACCTTCCCTTGAAAAGCCCAGAGAGCACCAGGGAAGGTCATGAGTGGCCCTGACTGGCACAGCAAAGAGACAGACCCTTATAGATTCCTGCTCTAGCCTGTGCCCTGCAGACTTCTCTGGCTGATGACTGGCAAGGGCAGGTCCCAAGCTCTACCATGAGCCAAGGCTATTTCAGATGAAGGGGGAAGTTATATTTTTGGGAATACCTTATCTAAGAGAAGAGTGAAATTATGGGGTGTATTTTAAGTATTCAGAACATTCTCCCTGAGCCAGATAGGGTGGTGCTGGAATAGGCAGAGGGAAGAAGTTATTGCATGCCTGTAATCCCAGCACTCAGGAGGGTAAGGCAGGATCAGGAGTTTGAGGCCAACCTGAGTTACAGAGAGAGTTTAAGACCTTGTCTCAAAAAACACATTAGGCACCTGCTTGCAAAGCCTGCTGGCCTAGGTTCAATCCCCAGTATCAACATAAAGCCAGATGGGCCAAGTAGTACATGCATCTGTAGTTCATTTGCAGTAGCAAAAAGCTTCTCTCTCTCTCTCTCTCTCTCTCTCTCTCTCTCTCTCTCTCCCCCTGTAAATAAATAAAAATATAAAAATTAGCAGATTAACAGCAATGTCCTATTGTATCTTTTTGCTGAAGGAACTTGAGCAATGCCAATTTTGGTATTCTAGGATTGGAGGATCCCCTGTAGATAGAGGGGGGACGATTCATCTAATCATCATAAAGCAAACACAACCACAGGGAGCATGAAAGTGAATGTCTGGGGCCACATGCCAATAAAACTTTATTTACAAAGTGAAAAAGAAATAGCAAAATGAGGCTGGGCATGGTGGCACATTTCTTTAATCACAGAACTTGGGAGGCTGAGTTAGGAGGATCACTGTGAGTTTGAAGCCAGGCTGGGACTACAGAGTGAGTTCTAGGACAGCCTGGGCTAAAGTGAAACCCTACCAGGAAAACAAAACAAAAACAAAAGCAAAAAAAAAAAAAAAAGACACAAACTGAAGAGCATTTTTGTCTTGACCAGCTGTCTTCATAGCTACCAGAGCTTCCAGATGTGGTGCACATCTGCAGTCCCAGCTGCTCAGAAGGTTAAGGCAGTAAGATCCCTGAAGCCCAGAAGATGGAGGCTACATTGGCCTACACAGCAAGATATCTTGAGAAGCAATAGGGAACTAGGTATGGTGGTACATGAATGTCATCCAAGCACTGAGGAGGCTGAGGTAGGAGGATCAGTTCAAGGCCAGCTTTAGCTACACAGAAAGTTCCTATGTGAGACTTTTGTCTCACAAACCCAAAAGAAAGAAAAACAACAAAGAGAGAAAAACAAAAGAATACTCATGATCTCACTCAGATGAGTCTAGTCATGGGAGGAGCCAGGAGGGGAAGAAGGATATGGGGAGATAGTGTTTAAAGGATAGCAAGTTTCAGTTAGGCAGGATGAGTAAGCTAGTTCTGGGGTTCCAATATCCAATGTGGTGACAGTAGCCAAGAACACTGTAAAGTAGCCAAGTGGACAGTTCTTAGGTGCTCTTGCCACTCACCAAGAAAACGTACCTGTAGGAGGTGACACATATGCTATTTAACTTGTGGTAACAATCATATCATGGTGTACACTTTTATTAACACACCAAGTTGTACATCTTAAAAGTAAAGTCATTTGTGTGTGTACATGCGTGTATGGTGTTGGGAAAGAACCAAGGGACTCCCACATTCAGCTGCTGAGCCACTCCTTCAGTCCCTCACAGAAGTCAATTCAGATGTTCTACTGTTGATCCATGCCCCCAACCCCTCATTGGGGGATTCTAAGCAGGTGCTCTACTACCAAGATATGGCCCTAGACCCTCCCTGGTGGAGTCCAGGCAGGTCACTACTCCCATCCCCCTCACTGGGGGAATCTAGGCAGGAGCTATGAGTACTAGAGTCCAGAACCGCAAATCCACATAAAGCAGGATGCTGTAGACTAATTATCTGAAATCCCAGTGTGTCTGTGGCAGGAAGGGAGGTGGAGACAGGAAAATCTTCCTAAAACTTACAGTCAGCTAGCCTGGAGAAGGTATCAGTGAATGAGAGGTAGAAGGTAAGGACTGACCCCGAGGCTGCCCTCTGACCTCCACACAAACACACCATGATACAGATATATCTACCCACACAAACAACCTTCTAAAATTTAAAATGTTTATTAAAAAAGGAAGGTAGTAGGTCATGTGGTAGCCTGCAGAGCCTCTGTTCCCACTACCTTCATGTACAAATACTATACAGGGAAGGTCCTATCAAACTGCTATGACCTCACACCTTGCCACCTTTGTCCACTTCCCCTTTCTGGGGGCATGCTATCTTCACTGACCTTTGATACTACTCTCCATCTCCAAGTATCTGCTGCCACTGTATCCTGTGAAATATCTCTAAAAGATGTGTGGTGACTCCACTCCAAGAGCAGAAGGACCTTAGCTGGTGATGGTAGTGTCTGGAGCTGAGATGGGTTGGGGCTGGGGAACCAGGCCAATGTACAAGGTATCTATGACATGGTTTTGGAGTGTTTGGAGTGTTCTGTGTGCAAACTGAGGTACAGTCACCTTTCAGTATGCCCAGAGGATTGGTTCCAGGACCCCTGAAGACAAAAATCAGCAGCTATTCTACAACAGCCCAGTGTTTGCACAGAACCTGCACATATCCTCCACAAACTTCAGAACCTCTGAGTGATGTAGAAGGCCTGGGGCGCTGGGTGTGGTGGCACACACCTTTAATCTCAGCACTTGGGAGGCTGAGGTAGGAGGACTGCCATGAGTCTGAGGCCAGTCTTGCCTGGAATAAGACCCTGCCTTGAAAAAATAAATAAAAAGGCAGCCTGGGACACTGTAAATGCTGTGTGCATGGCTTCTGTATTGTGTTGCTAGCTAAGGAATACTGGTGCTAGGGTTTGGATCTGAAATGACCTTCTGAGTAACATGCATTGAAGACTTGGTCCTGGGCTGGGGAGATGGCTGAGTGGTTAAAAGAGCAAAGCCTGCAGGCCCAGGTTTGATTCCCCAGTATCCACAAATGATGCTATAGTCTGTAGCAGCACTAAGCCCTTGCATGTGTGTGCATGCACACACACTCAGTAAAATATTACAAAGAGAGGGGGGAGGGAAGGAGGAAAGAAAAGAAGAAGGGGGAGGGAGAGGTTTCATCCTTGACAGCAGTCACATCAAGGTGAATGCAGCTCAGGGCTCTGATCTCAGCAGCAAATGAAACCATAGATGAGCTCCTAACAGAACGTACCACTGAGGGAAAACTCTAGAAGGGAAGGTCTACTCAGAAGATGGGGGCCACTGGGATGTGCCTCTGTGAACTGTTGCTTGTTTTCACCCCTGCTTTCTGGTCACCACATGGGTGAGTAACCTCCTCTGTCTCATGTTCTTCTCACCATAATGTGCTGCCACAACTCAGGCCCACACTGATGGAGCTGCCCACAGATGACATCTCTCAAATCATGAGCCAAAATAAGCCCCTCCCACACCCCATAACTTGTTTATCTCAAGTGCTTTGCACAGCGAAGAAAAGCTAATGAGAATGAAAAGAAAAATTTCTGTTCATGTTTAGTATAGATGCAATTACACTTCACTAGGGATGGAACACAGGGCCTCGGGTATACTAAGCAAGTGCACTACTATGGAGCCACATCCCCAGGCTCTCACTGTGGCTTCTAGGCAGGAGGTATCTAAACCACCACACAGCTCCTCATTATAACTTTTTTCCCTTACATTTTTGAGCCACAGTGGATTGAATCTGTGGATGTGGTACCCAAGGATACAAAAGGCTGACTGCAGTTAACAGAGGTATAATAGAGGTAAGCAAACCATTCTTTTTAGTCTTTTTTTTTTTTTTTTAAAACAGGGTCTCACATAGCCCAGGCTGGCTTCCAAATCTATGTAGGTAACGCTGGCCTAACTTCTGATTCTCCTTTCCTTCATCTCCCAATGCTGGGATGACAGGTGTGTGCTTCTGCACCTAGCTACCATTTCAAGGGCCATTTCTTTAAACAGCCAGGTAGTAAATATTTCTAGCCTGTGGGCTATATGGTGTTACTGTCCAAACAACGCAGACTAAGTTTTGCTAAGGAGAAAACACATCAGAGATGGTTGTGTAGACATTACTGTGTGCCAATCAAACTGTATTTGCAGCAACAGATGTGGGTACATTTAATCTATGGATTGTCATCTGACAAACCTTGGTATACAGGAAAGGCAATGAACCCTTACTAGGCATGGTATTACATCCTGTCATCCTAGTACATGGGAGGCCAAGGATCACAAATTCCACATCAGCCTAGACTACACACAGCAAGACCTGGCCTCCAAAAACCAAACAAAAAAAGTATCCCTGGAGATAACAGTATGCTCATGAACAGGGAATGAGCGTTAAATTTACCAGAGTGCTAACTCCTACAGTCTGACTACAGGAAACCCCTATCCAAGGGATCCTTAGCTGAGGGGCTGTAGTGGACAGCTGTAAGCACAGATGGCACCAGATTCTATGTGTACCATGGTCTGAGGTCAAAAATGCTGGGTGTTTTCCTTGTCACTCTCCACCTTTCTGTTTTGTTTTCTCAAGGTAGGGTCTCATTCTAGACCAGGCTCACCTGGAATTCACTCAGTAGTTATCCCAGGCTGGGCTTAAACTCAGTTAACAGCCTACCTCTGCCTTGGAATGCAGTGCTGGGATTAAAGGCTTGAGTGCACCACCACACCACGCCTACCTTTTTTGACACAGGTCTCTCATCTGAAGCCACTGATTCAACCTGACTAACCAGTCAGCCCCAAGGGTCCACCTCAGTTCTGAGATTACAGACAAGCAGCTGCATCCAACTCTCATGGGGGTGGATCCAAACCCAGGTCCTCATGTTTGCATGGCAAGTGCTTTACCAACCGAACCATTTCCTCAGCCTCCTTTAATTAATATTTTCAAACTAACTGAAGCCCAGAAATCAAAACCATGGAGAAGTAGTACATCTGCACGGGCGTCCTCAGTGGGCTGTGGGGTTCCATCTCCAGCACTGCACACACAGGGTGTGCTGGTGCATGCCTGTCATCCCAGCACTCAGAAGACTGCAGGATCAGGGATTCAAGGCCCTCCTTAGCTACACAGTGAGTTTGAGGACAGCCTGAGCTACAGAAGACCCTGTCTCAAAACTAAAAGAAAGCCCAAAGGGAGCCTGTTGCTTCTCAGTGCCTGATGTCCTGAGTGTAATTTCAGGCATCAAACTCCTTTATTTCTAGGGGAAGGGGGTTCTTGACATGACAAAATAGTACTAATAATTAAGAGTAAATTAATAAATAGAGCAGTATTCCATGTTGTTCAAAATCAAACTGTAAGATCAGTCTTGGATAGAACTACAAATGCAGCAATCCCTGGTCCTTGACAACACAAGGACTTTTCTGTCCGGGTAGATAGTGACAGGTTGGCAGGGGTCTGGCTGGCCGGAGGGAGACAGGCTACACTGGTCACAACCTCCTGATCTCCTCACAAAGGTGCTGATACAGCTATACTGATGTGTACCTGTGGCAGTTAGAGGAAGGACGCTGATGGACACTCCCTGCAAACAGCTGGTCTGAAATGGGAGGTTCCCACAGGGCCCACTGTTCTCCTCAGGGATGCTATCAACATCTGAAAATGCTAGAGTGCATCTGGCAGGCAGAGACCACAACAGGGTGCCCCAGCATCAACTGTATGGAGGAGGGAACATGGGTTAGACTGGGAAGGGAGACCTTCACTGCTGAGTGTTCTATCTATGAAGTAGGTATCTTCATATTCTTGGCCCCCAAGGGACTTGCCTGCCTGGTCCCCTCCTTCAGGGTTGCTCTGCTTATCCAGTGCTTCTCCATGCACACACCCTGGGGAGAAAAGCAGCCACAAATCCACCCTCCCGGGGCATCACATCAAGCTGTCCCTTGAGGGTCTAGGAGCCCAGGGCCCTGGCCCTACTCTACCTCCTTGCATCCACATTCCCCTCCTCGCTCACCTGTCCCTCTCCTATGGGCTGCTGATCCTGACATTTGCATTAAAACCTGGTAGGTGGACTGGGCCAGCCTGGTGTCTGGGCATAGGCAAGGTAGGGTCTTCTGAAAGCCCTAATTCTGTCCCCACAGTAGTATGCCCAATACCACTCTCCTCAGGCTAGAGCAGCTGTGACCCAAGTGGACATCTTGTGACCCCTGTCCTGAACCTTGTTACCTCCCATTCCTCTCTCCTCAGCACTGGACATGTTAGGCCTCCCAGTGCCCTAGCCAGCTGCCTGCTAATGTCCTGACCTTCTTTCCTCTTGGCTGGCCACAGGGATAAAAACTCTGGTATTCACACCCCACAATACCTCTGCAATCATAAAGGACATAACCATGCCTATCGAGGGCTTGAGCCAGGAAACAGACAGACGGGTACTGTGCTGCTTTGATCCAGGTGTCTTCCCAAAACATATGTGTTCAGAATGCTTGATCCCCAGCTAATGGCAGTTTTGGAATTGGAACCTTGTTGGAGGTGTGTTGTTGAGGGCGGGCTTATGTGGATACAGCCAGCTTCCCCTTTCCAGCTTTTGGCACACCTTCCTGCTGCTGTTTACAGTGCTGTGGTGAAGGTGATATCCACCCTCTGCTCATGTCATTGTTTTCACACCATTATGGAGCTTCTCCTCAAGTCTGTAAGCCAAAATAAACTCTTTCCTCCCACCACAAGCTGCTTTTGGTTGGGTTCTTTTCTGAGCAGCAACAAGAAGTTAATTATAACAGGTACAGAATAAAAGCTCCCACTCAGCCTGCTGCTGGGCCACTGCATTGATCCAGCAGTCTGGCCCTTCCTGCACACACTCCTGACTGGGTTTTCATACACTTCTCCCTTCTGAGCCATGAAGGATCTGTTCAAGGCCTTGAGCCTCACCTTCCACTTGTTCCTTCTGCTAGACTTGCCTCTTCAATGGCTGGCAAGCAAAGGGCAGGCACTTTAGCTGGGCCATGTAACCAGACACCTAAGGAGTCACTGGAGTTCACATGACTACCAGGTACCATGGGTGGTCCGAACAGGACCAGTGGAGGGGCTGAGGGTGTCATGGTCATCGAAGACTGAGTTTATGGGATCTCTAGAAGTCCCGAGCTTGAATGGCACAAATCATAGTCAGTTCAGGACAGGCTCTTCTGAGTACCCAAAGGACCTCTGAAGCAAATCCAGGACCTTGTCTGATGTGGGGCACTGGTGCGTATGGGGGGCCTAGCCATTGTCCTCCAAGGAGAACAACCATCAGAAGCAGCTGTGACCATTCATAGGTGGCTGTGATAGAAGGAAGGCAGGAAGGGTCATAGACCTTCACCTGAGATCTCAGAAACCTCCTGTGCCAGCTGTGTGTAATGATGCAAGAGGCCCCATGGACTCAGGGAGAGTATATAGAGGTGGAAGATCAAGACAGCAGGAGCCCCATCTATACAGCTATGTGGAGATTGCCATCCAGGCTGGGGATAGGCCTTTTCTGCAATGGCTGTTTTGAGGCCTCCACGTTTTTATAAGTAACCTCTTACTCATTTATGCTCTCTGTTGTAGTCAGCTTTCTTGTTGCCATGACAAAGAACCCAACCAAAAGTGGTTGATGGGAGGAATGGGTTTATTTTGGCTTAAGACTCAAGGGGAACCTCCATCAAGGCAGGGAAAACGATGGCATAAGCAGAGGGGTGGACATCACCTCCTGGCCAACATCAGGTGGACAACAGCAACAGGAGAGTGTGCCCAACACTGGCAAGGGGAGGCTGGCTGTAACACCCATAAGCCCACTCCCAACACCTCCCACAAGGCTCCAGTTCCACAACTGCCATCAGCTGGGGATCGAGCATTCAGAACACATTCATTTGTGGGGGACACCTGGATCAAACCATCACACTCTCTAAGTCCAATAAACTTATTGGTTCACCAAAGTGAACTGTCTTTTGGGGGGAGTGCTTCCCAACCTGAGGGAGCAAGCACTTGTTGGCTTATCCCCAGAAAAGAGTTCATGCTACACTGGCTGTGCCCAGCAGCTTGTCACCTTCTCAGCTTGGTATAGGAGGTTACTGGCTAGTCGAGGCCACAGCCACTTGGGAAAAAGCCTGAAGGAGGATCCTTTCATTTCATTTCTGCTTTCAGAATCAAAGCCCCAGTCACACCGATGGGTGCCAGAGCCTGGAACACATCAAGGGCACCCAGCCTGCACCCTGGACAGGGGGAAGGTATGTTCTCAAAAGAGCTTTGGGGTGAATCCTGAACTGATGCTATGGGTACTATGTTGAGGAACACCAGGTTGTCAAGGGGTGCATACCATAGGGTCCCCAATGGTCATGCAAGACCCCAGATCACCCACTGCCCCAAGCAAGTATCTCCTTTCTGGAGTTGAGTGAGGCCCCAGCTCTTGCTGTCCTCATAGCCTTTGAAATGGTAGCAGTCACAGTGGACTGCAGCGCGTGGGGACATCAGCTGATGGGACCTGGCTTTCTACAGCACTGTCTTCCTGTTTTCTGGTTAGCACTGAGCAGTGAGGCTGCAACCCAAGCACAAGAAAGGAGGGGGGTGGTGCCCAGTGACACTCTAACCTCAAAACAACTTCTCCTTTTAGGAAGCTGAGAAAACAGTCAACATTGCAAGTTCTGGGGATATTTGGCTTTCTGTAGACTAGAACCTGTGATAGGAGAATTTTTCTGAAGACACAGAATGTAAAGAAAGGGATAAGCAGGGACTGAGGAATACATGTGCCTTGAGTTGAGTTGTGAACCTCCAAAATATATAAGTCCAGAGCTAGGAAGATAGTTCAGTCAGTAAAGTATTTATCTTGTAAGTATGAGGACTTAAATTTAAGCCCCAAAACCCACATAAAAAATCAGACATGATCGTGCATACTTGTAACCTCAGCAATGGGCAGGTGGAGACAGGAAGATCCCTGGCACTCACTGGCTACCTCGTCTATCCTAATTAGTGAACTCGAGGTTCAAAGAAAGACCCTGTCTTAAAAAATGAAGTGGAGGGCTGGAGATGGTTTAGCAATTAAGGTTCTTGCCCACAAACCCTAACAAATCAAGCTCAATTCCCCAGTACACACGTAAAGCAAGATATACAAAATGGTGCATGCATCTGGAGTTTGTTTGCAGTGGCTAGAGGCCTGGCACACCCATTCTCTCTCTGTCTTTGTCTCTCTCTGCTTATAAATAAAAAACATTATTAAAAATGAAGTGGGGCTGGGGAGATTGCTCAGTGGTTATGGCGCTTGCCTGCAAATGACCCCAGGTTCGATTCCCCAGTACCCACATAAAGTCAGATGCATCAAGTGGTGCAAGCATTTGGAGTTTGTTTGCAGTGGCTGCAGGGCCTGATATGCCCATCTGTCTTTCTGTCTCTCTTCTATCTCTCCTTGCTTGCAAATAAATAAATGAATGTTAAAAAAATGAAGTGGAAAGCAATTGAGGAAGACCTCTAATATCAATCTCTTGACTCCACATACATATTCATACATACATCCACATACACACACATTAAAAAAAAAAAAAGAGATATATTAAGTCCTGACTCCTAGTGGCTGTATTGGTGACCTTATTTGGAAATAGTTTTTGCAGATGCAATTAAGATAAGGATCTTCCCAGGCATGATAGTACATGCCTGTAACCCAACATTGAGGAGGCTGAGACAGGGGAATTGAGAGCTTGAGATCAGCATGGCCTACCAAACCAAACTGCCTAAAACAGAAAGCCAGGCATGGTGGCACACACTGGTGATCCTAGCACTAGGGAGGCCAACCTGAACTACATGAGAATGTACCTCAGAAAACCAAATGAATGAATAAATAAATAAGAAAAACTTAGGGATGAAATCTGTGCGAAGCACCTGAACTTTGCGAGGAGCACCTTCCTAGAGGGGGCTAGTGTTAGTTCTCATGCAGGAGAGTAGTCTCCCCAGGGCACACTCACAACGTCTGGAGACATCCTGGTTGCCACACCTGCCGAGGGGGTGCTCTTGGCACCTAGAGGGGAGGCATGAGTGAAAGCCCCTCACGGCACAGGTTGCCCCTCTGCAGAGAGCAGCCAGACTCCAGACACCCTTGGTGTCCACACTTCTCTCCAAGCTCAAGTAGAGATCAAACCACAGGTTCCCTTCACCAGCAGGCATTCCGGGAAGTGTGCTTATTAGCATGACGTGGAGCTGGCTTAGGTTCATACTAGAATCCAGCACAGGCATCTTCCTCTGTGCCTGGAACTTCTGGGGAAAGGTGGCCTGGCTGTTGCTGTGGCTGAGGCCTAGAGAAGGAAATCGGCATGATCAGCGCCAGACTCACACAGGGTGACGAACAGGACAACGTCTAGGATTATTCCAGTCCTCCAGGAAGACCAGCTGCAGACATAAAGGTTGGAGGGGAGCTTCACTGGCATCAGTGGAGAAACTATAGTCACCAGGATAACTGTGGAGCCAGAGAGAGGCCCTGGGAACAGTCACCAAATGGGACCAGTGATTACTCTGTAAGGGGCAACTGTGGACTGACATGTGTCCCATACCAAAGTTACATCCACATTCTTATCTTTGCAACCTGTGATTACGATCTCATTTAAAACAGGATTGTAAGAATCCATTGTCTGTGGTATAGCAAAACACTTGAGGTCAAGTATTTCACAGATAAGTGTTCATTTGGTTCATAATTTTCTTTTCTTTTTTTTTTTTTTTGGGGGGGGGTTTCAAGGTAGGGTCTCACTGACCTGGAATTCAAATGTAGTCTCAGGGTGGCCTCAAACTCACAGCGATCCCCCTACCTCTGCTTCCTGAGTGCTAGGATTAAAGACATGCACCATGCCTCAGCTTATAGTTTTGCTGGCAGGAAGTCTGAAGATTGGTGGCCCCATCTGTCAGGCATTTGGTGAGGGCTCCACAGCTGTATCACAATTTAGCAGAGAAGTGGAAAGGGAACCAGCTATGCTACAATTTGGATCTGGAATGTCCCCAAAGTCCCATGTGTTGAGGGCTTGGTCCCCAGTCTGTGGCACTACTGGGAGGTACTGGTAGGATGAGGCCTGGTGGGAAGTCTGATCACATTGGGGATGTGTCTTCAGAGAGATTGGCACCCAGCCCCTCTTTTATCTTGCTTCTGGGCCACCATAAGGTGAGCAGCTTCTTCAGCCATGGGTTCCTGTCATAATGCATTGAGCACCACAGAACCAGACCAACACACTGGAACCTCCAAAACTGGAGTCATAATAACCCTTTCCTCTTTTCCAGTAGCTTCATCTCAGGGGTGTGTCTAGGCAACAGAAAGCTGACTGACACTGACACACACATGGCGCATGCAATAGGCCACACCCCACTCTCATGAGAACTTACTCACTGCCAGAGATACCTTCATTAATCCCTTCCAGGCCTGGTGCCCAGGACCTACTGACCTGTGTTGTGTGTCACCTTGGAGACCAGCCTTATGTACAGGAACCTCTTGGGGCCACACTCAAGCTACAGCAAGGGTCTGTGCAGATGTCACGAGTCAGAATGAAGCCAAACTGGGAGAAGAGGGTGGACCAAACTCCAATGACTGATACCCTCCTGTGAAAAGGTCAAGCAACCACACAGACACTTGGGACAAGAGGGGCAGAGAGCAGGGTCCAGAAGCCAAGGACCACTGGAGCCACCAGAAGCTAGAGGAGCAGAGAGAGAAGGACCTTCCCTTGGAGCCTTTGGAGGGAGTGTGTGGCACTGGGACACCTTGATTTTGGACTTGTTGCCCCCAGTACCATGAGAATTGCTCCTGCTGCCTGAAGCCACTGTCTAGGGGGCATGATCCTCTCCTAGGCCTGTAGAGAGGCAATGGGGAAAATGCACTGTGAACTCAGACTCAAGTATAAATTCAGCCTCCTGGCATGTCCTGCTGAGACCTGAGGGCTGGGTGTACCCCCTATGGGGGACAGGCATTTGCCTAATTCTATGATGATGAATGATGAATGGCCATCAGCAAACCAACATCTGGCCATCTCCCACTCACATACTTAACTCCTTATTGGAGTGGGTACCAAGCACAAATGCTGTAATCCTAGTGCACCTTTAGTGGCCCTGGGAGACACCTGCTAGGAGACACCAGTGCTTCCGCACAAAGCAGTTGCAAAACAGACAAAATCAGAGAAACCTTAGGGTCCTGAGACACAATGTGCTCTGTCTCTGCCCAGAACCCATGTCACTCCAGCTCACAGGCCCCATCTCCCGCTTCATTGCCTGCTGAGTCCCTTGTGGCCCATTTCTGCCTCACTGAACTGCAGCTTGTTCCAGGGCCCTCAGAGTTTTCCCTTTTCCCCCTTGTGCACCCTGGCAGACTTCTGGCCTCTGTGCTTTCTGTGTCTCTGGCTCAATTCTGACAGGTATCACCTTCTCATCCTACTCCCCACTCTTGCTGTTCAACAGCAGCATGGGCCCCAGCACGAGGCTGGGAGCTTATTTCATGGTCTGCCATGGTGACAGCTGCATGCACGAAGCCCTCTGTATTGCTTCTAGCTATCACACAGCTGGACTGGCCCCTGGCCCATTAGTGGGCAGGACAGCAGCCCCATTCATCTGTTTGAGACACAGGCTGCCTGAAACTGAATTGCAGATAGTGACAATCCCAGGTATGGTGGCACACACCGTTAGCACTCAGGAGGCTGAGGTAGGAAGACCATCATGAGCTGGAGGCCAGCTTGAGGCTACAAAGTGAGTTCCAGGTCAGCCTGAGCTAGAGTGAGACCCTGTCTCAAAAGAACCAAAAACATAAATAAGATACTTTCCCTTATACCAGCCTAGGATTAGGTTTGTAAGTTAAACACACTGTGATATTAGAAATAGTAATAAAACAATGATTATAATCCTATATTGTGAAAACTATGCAACTGCCTTCCCTCTCCCCTTGAACTTTCACCTTTCCCTTACAGGAAGCACTTCGAAGCTTCCCTCTGGCATATTTGAATCACCAGCCTCACTTACTCTGCTCTGGGGCCATTGCTAAGTAAAATGAAGGTCACCTCAACACAGCACTGTGATACCATGACAGTTCACTGGATACCCAAAACAACTGAATGAATGATTACTGTGTAAGGAGTGTCCAGAGTGAGGACACCTGCATAAAGGGAGGGTGCGTGACCAAGGACAGAGTGGGGCAGTGAGAAAAGTCCTCATGCTATAGAGAACAAAATGACAAGTTTAAAAACTTCTAAATAGCTTTTATTTGTCTATTATTTTCAGATGGGGGTTGGTCACTAATAACTGAGGACTACTGTATCTGTGGAATGGGTGATGAACTGAGTAGGTAAGCTGATGAACAGAGGAAACTATATTAAAAAGGGAGACCTACTTTTTTCTTTTGAGACAGGGTGTCATATAGCCCAGTCTGGCCTTGAGCTCACTAGTAGCTAAGGATGACCTCTAACTCCTGATCCTCCTACCTTAGTCTTTCAACTGCTGGGATGACAGTTGAGTGGGTCACCACACCCAGCTTGGAAAACTGTTGCCAAAGTACTTTGTGGTTTTTAAAAAAGTTTATGCAAAAAGAGGATGCCAAACCTGTATTCTCATGTGTGCAAGAGAAAGCAGAAATGCTATGGGTTTTAGCAAGGGGCTAAGTCCTGTGACCTCCAGCTGATTTCCGGCAGTGATCTTAGCAAGGAAGAGGAACTCAGATGGACTCAGAAGGCCCCGGCTAGATGTGACTTCAGTGAATGTGCACAGCAGCCCTCAGCTGGGGACAGGGCAAGAGGTCAGAGGACAATGGAGGGGAGGACCAATCGATCCCAAACTCCCACTGTCCTGGACAAAGAGGCCTCAGAGTCTATGGAAGAAGAAACTGTGACACATGCCAGTGCCCCTTGGTATTTGTGAGGCATCAATTCAAGTCACAACCCCTGTCCTATCAGCATTCACACAGAACCTACAGACATCATCTCTGCATGACTTAGAATACCTGGTACAACGCACATGCTGCAGTAGTTGTTATTACACTGGACTGCTTAGGAACAAATGACAAGGGAAAAAGTCTACATGCTTCATACAGCTCAACTCCCCACCCCAACTCTTTTTTTTTTCTTTTCTTTGTTCCTTCCTTCTTTCCTTCTTCTCTTTTTTTTTTTTTT